>JASANE010004059.1:0-12208 GCA_030248225.1 Trileptium ribeirensis | reverse complement strand
TTGCTCAAACGTAAATTTTTCGGTGCTGATTATGACGAAATTTCATTTGTCCAATATATAGTAGCAGCGAGAATGTCGGACTTGGCCCAGCTCGGCGCGGTTCAGGCCGGTCCGTGAACCATGCCAGGCGGGTCACATCACATTACCAGCCGGGCCCGCCCGGGCCCAAATGTTGCAATATCCGGACCGCCCGTGCCGACGTATTTAGGTTCGTTCTCACTTCGCGCAAAGGTCGAATAACTAGTATATACACGGTTCTATAATTTTGGGTAGTTTTAAGAATTTCTTCTCGGGCTCATTTCATATATATATATGCATTTTTTATCTTTATATCGCCTTTATCCTTTTTATATTGAGCTTGCCTATATCCGATGATAAATGCGCTGGGCCAGGCTGGGCCGAAATTTTGCAGCTCCGGGCCGGTCCGAGAGACCTCGAATTCCACCGGCCGGGCCGTATAATTTGGCCTGCGTTCATCTCTACTATATGTACGTGCAAAACGGCAATGCTCTTTATGCAGCAGTTCCTTTATATTACAGTGTAACAAGTACTTAATCAATGGCATACAGCCTCGAAAAATCGGTTACATTGTAGAACGAAGCCCATAGCGACCACAGCTACCTGGCGGCCTCTAATGCTTACGGAATCTAAGTGTAATCATATTTTGCTACGCTACCTTAATTCCATTTTTGTTGCACAAATATGGTAAGACACGAGACCTTTTCAGTTGGTAAGCTGACTCCAGCGACGCGTTTAAAATTATTCCGATATACCTACAGTGGGACAGTACAACGAAGCTTAGTGCTTAATACATATTACCAACTGAAAAGGGTAAGACCTGCCCGGATTACAGGCATGCCGGAGTAGCGGCCTAAAGGAATACCTGCAGGCCGAAATTCCGGCCGGTGTCTAACTTTAATGATGTCCTGTTCGTGCATGGTACATAGGCTGACTAGAATACCGGCCGGCCCTCCTATCTGTCCAAGAGCCTTTCAGGCCGGTGTACAACATTACTGCTACGTATTTTACTAAGCGCTGTGTTATGCGTCATTTACTTTAAGATGGGGATTTTGTCACAGCTCGCCCTGGTGATAATGTCCAGCTCGGCTAGCTTGGGCCAGCTGTGGTAACATTTTCCGAGCCGCACCAGGTCCTCTGTATATGATATGTAATAGCCGAGCTGGGGTCTAAAATTGTAACAAAGACCGGCCTCGGATATATGATAGCTACCAAAACACCTAAGAACGTTGTATAACAGGTCGCCGCGTAAGGAAGCTTGGTTTTTGAAAAATAGCCCATGATATAAGCGTGAACTTTAGCGCCGCGTGTTCTGGTGTAAGGACAGTTTGAGAAATTATCAGTATGTCTTACTCTGCCATGTACTGCATAAATATATTTACAGACATAACTACAAACAAGGTTTACAGAGTAATTTGTGGTAGCTACATTTGATTCGAAAATTAATTTGAGGCGCGTTTGATGCAATTTCAAGGTAAAAAGCAAGTATCCAGTTGTTCCGTTAGGAACAATGCTTAGTCATAGAATGATATAGTTAATACCAGTGCTAAATAAACATGCTGTAATGATCAACGTTTTCTATTAAAATAGATACATGGCTCATCCCGGCTTGCACAAACACTCTGGCCCATCTTGATTGTGCACTTTGCTTTGCAAGGGCCTGGATCGACTATGCCAAAAGGTCACGGGCCAGATTTAACTGTGCGAAAGAATCGGGATCTAGCCGCACACATCTTAAGGTAAATGATGGATTAACTGAACATGTCTTGGGGCATAGGTTGTCGTGTGTGGTATTATTTATTCAGTTTAAGGAATCGAGCCTAAACTAACTTACAAGTTTGCGTGCGCCGATTACAACGATGCATTCCGGATTCAATTTCGTGTAATAGCTTGCGTTTGTCAGACATGGCACGGCGGACCAGTTGAATCGGGCACGCAAAGGTTAAGCTATTTCAAAACTTGACATTGTATCTTGTACAGGCGAAATGCTGAACCGATAAATTAATTAAATTGATTTGAAATGTTATGATATAAAAATCATTAAAGAATTACACATGTGTGGAGTACTTTATGACGTAGAAGATGTCTTCTTCATTGTTTAGTTAAAAATATCGTTTATCCGAATTTGCGACTAAAGAATAATTATGTAAGTATCAATCCAGGAAAATTAACATCACCGTGGAATTGGCTAACCTTATTATAACTAAATGATATATCGAGCAAGTACAGCATAGAACGTCAAGTGAAATAAAGATATCGCAGAAAACAGGATTGAATATCCAGATGTCGCCTGTTGCCACTGTTGTAATTGCAATCGGCATAACAACGATACCCAATAGCAAATCTGTACAAACCGCAAAGTTCATTATCAACGTGTATGGTATAAAATTTATTGGTGCCAACATCGAGTGGTGAAACCGTGAAAAAAGCACAACTAAGGGTGAAGCAGACTCGAATTATCGCCTCATCATCAGATAGCAAGGTTCGCAGCTTAATTGTTTTACCCGATCGTGGTCTCAAACACCAAGAACAACTAATTAACAAAAAACTCTTAAATCAAGCTGCTTGATAGGTTGTTTTTGATTTGTAGGAACACGCACCATGATTTGTCACTACAATTGCCGTAAGTCGATTGGCTAAAAATATACTTTTATGAATGTCACCTGATCCAAGGTTGAGCTCACAAGCACGCATGAGCTCTAAAACCATCTACCGCCTGTAGGTGTATCTCACAAGCTAATTTACTTGTAACATGCACAAGCAATACCTGCGCCGAATTAGAAAATGATGTATATACCGAAACAAGCTTATCACGGCTTCAGGCTTCCACTAGTATTATCAAGTGTGCATTAGAGAAGTGTATGTCACTTCCCAAGACTCATATGTTAACCCCTGTTTGATGACATGGGCGTTCTCAGCCAGACCCACTCTATTTCTGGGGTCATCATGCACAGAACTCCAGTTTTAAGGGTGGGTATATGTAACCCATGTATTTTGGGATCGGCTGTAAACCAGCTGCATGTTCAACCGAACTCCCTCCAAATAACTGGGGATCTGACATACCACTATAAAACTGGAAAGTCGCGGGTGGGGGGTCGACCAACCTATCTAAAACTGGAGCAGTCCATGCATGATAACCCTGCCCAGGTCGGTCCTACGACACCATGAAACACGGATTAACATATGAGTGCTGGGAGGTGACATACTCTTCCTTAATGCACTCTTGATATCGAGAAGGTATCAATGAAGAGGATTATTATTTATTGCACTGTAACCGGTATTAACGGTCATGGGCTTTACAAGGGCCATTTACACCATCACATATCGGGGGGTGAAGTACAACGACTGCAGTTTGTGTGCGCGAATATAGCTTAATTACATGCACATGTTTCTTCAATAAAGGTAGCAGTTTGCCCGCGAAATGCAAATTCTTTGCCGAAATTATTTTTAAAAACTTATATCGAACTGCATGAGTCGCAAATTAACAAATAGATGCAGTATGCTGCTAGGCAACTTCATGCGATGAAATGCGACAAGTTAACAAATTTTATGTAGCGTTTTTATGAACGTCTATTATTTGCTCGATTCGTGATTAGTGCTTAATGTTCCTGGCAGAAGCTGCGACATAGCTTTATGACAAATGGCCCGGGTTGTATTCGAGCAGCAATATGTTCAAAATTACACAAAATACAAATTCATTGAGTTAGGTGCTAACATCGAAAATAAATAACGCATTTGTTACATACCTGTAATATTACTGACTTGATTATACTTTCACTTGTACAGTATTTACGTATACTTGTATTGATTTGTAGTATTAAATGTGGATTTTTCGATTAGTTTACGATTCTGTATCATTAGATCTATACACGAGTATATATCGAGGCTTCGCTCGTATCCTTAAGTTCTAGTTCGTTGCGACTCTTTGGGGTGTGTGCGTCACCATATTATATTTGGTTTATATTATTTGCTTAATTCCTAGTAAACAAATGTTTCTGCATACTAAGATAGTGAAACATGTACGAATAATGCTTACCTGTGGCAGACAAGCTTATAATCCAGTAGTTGGTTAAAACGTGTAGTTTTGGATTGGTACTGAATATGAATACTATTAAAATATTTCCCAGTATAACGACAACAATTAGAATGCATCCGAACAAAAAGGTGCCACTGAAAATGAATTCCGGCGTCGGCTGTGATAAATTGAGGTGCACAGATTCATTGCATACTTCGATGTTTTTGCATGGTGATACGTTTTGTAAGACGTTCGACTGAGTCGCGGTAGTAGTGAATACATAGTTAGCTGTAGCCATCATTTAAAAAAATTACTAAGTACTTCTGAAATAGGCATTAAGAGTAACCCTTTATTACAGTTTCTTTTGCCATTTAATGTGGCTGTATCGACACTGACAGTGTCATACATACCGTACATAAACAAGTACATCATGTAATGCGTACTATTTTGTGAAAATAATAGTCGTTCGGCGCCTTAGGCTCAAAAACGATGCTTTCGCCTCATATATACCATCTAAAAATATTGATGTGGGTGCTGCGACACCATACATTTATAATCGATAGATTGCGCTATAGACGCAATTTTCCAGAATGCTGAACAGCTACGCCAGTAAAGAAAGTGACATCGTTGACCTTAGCGTCTGCTTTCATATATTGACTAATCTTGGTTGTTAAAATTGGTGTCCGGGACGTAATCTGAAATCTATTAGTGACGTAGTTAATTTTTCGAAGTATGTTTATGGTGGTCGATATTCCAAGCCGAATTACGTAAAATGTGCTTCGGAGGGTTCATTAATTGGTATATGGCACGGACATTAATGCTGCTGGTTTGACTAGTACAAAATTAGATACATAACGTTTGGTCAATGTCTGCTTATGAATTAATGTTACAATTGCAATGTATAAAGTTTTGCTTTTGAAATATCTGCCATAAAAGTTTGGGATTTCAATTTAGTAAATGTCATGTCTTTAACACGCTATATCACACTTAAGATTGCAATTTCAAACCTTTAATGTTGATATGTAACTTCAACACGATCTCTCAGTATGGTGGTGTATTACCTATTTGATTTGAAACCTGCTTGTTTACTATGATGCGTAGTATACATTATATAGTGTTATAATGTTGAAAGGTGTGTATTAGCTGTATCTTTACCGCTACGTTTAGAACGTCAATAGGTGAATTTATCTTCTATGAGTTTTTTCTTATATATCTTCTATATCTTTTATGGAAATGGCTTTGATATTAAATATTAAAGATCGGTGTTAATAAGTCTTCAGTGTGTATTGACAATTTTATGTTTCTTCAAAATTGCTTAATTTCGGAAGAGACCAATAATTTTTGGTAATGCTTACGACGTATTTGCACATTGATATTGTTGGCTTGGTAACGACATGGGATTAAATGATCGTGAAACTTGAATCATGTTAGCTACATGTCAAATGAAAACACAGATGAGGTAGACTTTCAAGGCTTGCAGTAAGGTGGCTATTGACGACTGGCCATTGCTATAAGACTATCATTAACCAAATAGTAGGAATTTAACAAAAGTGTCTGTCTTTGATCACCAGTTAAAAGGTCCAGATTTGTCATGATTTTAAGAATCTTGTGCTATAAGCGATGGCCAAAATCGAAGCTTAAAAATTTTTTTCAAATTACAAAATCTTGGTTAGTTTTTCAGCATTGGTTACATTCTCTTGTTCTCTATGTCACAAAAATTCGCTTGTCAGTGCGAAACGTTTCACTATCACAATAACGTTGCTGCGCCGGTAGTGTCAGTACATCGTTTATATAAAATACCATTGCTATTCAGTTATTTTCGTGGAATTATCGCTCCTTAGTTCAAAATTTCAAACATGGCGAATCGGTTAACAATAACATTATACGATATTCACAACAATTTTAAATATTACATTATCAAAATCACTATTTGACTGGTTATCGAAAAGCCAGATGCTGCGCTGAAACTGTTGGATTCATCGACACCCCATTTACTTTATAAGATTAACGGCAGTCAGAAAGGTCTTTAAATCGTGGTCAAACGAAGCATGGTCGGAAATCTTTTGACATCACTAGTGCAACAGCTTCAGCTTATCGGCCGCAGATGGATTTGTTGAAAAGAAGAATGTGGGTAAAAAGCAAATAATAGGCCTCGCTTGCAAGGGGGTTTGTAACAGGATCACGCCAGCACAATTGGTAACATCGCAAATGCTTAATACATCGTGAAATAGGCTTGTAATAGTAAGTGGAAACGTTGAGTGAGAATATGTTTATAGCTAAAGCTAAAGATAGATTAATGGTAGCTGCTTGTCTAGGTTTAACCCTAAAGCCGACATTAATTTATTACTTTCAAAACGGCAATATTTCACAATGTATATTTTTTCAACACTTTTCTTGTGACTTTTTTCTTGAATTAAAAGACTAAAAGCAAACAAAAATACGCCATTGATACAACTTAGCCTGTTAATAATATGTTTGAACACTAGTGTCAAATGTGTTGTATGTGATTCCTATAGTAGCAATGGCCGTTCAAATACACTCCTTCGTGGTCATGACTAGATATTGCAACAAAATTTTCTAAATTGAATGTTGAAAATTTCTAATTCTATTATTTCTAATCTTGCATGATTTACTTTAAGCAGCATCTGAAACGTTTTTGTTACGGACTCCTAGGTGATGATTATTCTTGCTTGTAACCTATAGAAGAGCATATGTATGTTTTGTCTTTGAGTCCATTAATTGGAGGTGCCAACCCTCATTTTTGCTGAATTAACATTTGATTTATATAATCTAAGGTAACCTGGTCACCTGGTCTAGCACCGTACTGGAATCCATATCGTGACAACATTCCAGGAAAAAACTAAGGTAGTATAATAATTATGGCTATTGTTTACATAACTAATGACCTGCTGATCAGAATGTCTAGTACTGGATGGTCAAATATAAAGTTCTTCTCATTATGGCTTTGCATATAACAATAAATTAACAATGGTGTGACAGTGGCCTCGCAGACGAAATTTAAAATTAATTTGCAAACAATTTACTTGGGTATCCCGGTGCCGCAATCGTTGTCTGGAAATTAAGTAATGTGTGTACTAATAATATCAGATTCGCAACTTCGCTGAACCTTATTAAACTTTATAATTTCGATTTCTTTGGGACAAAATTAAAATAACTTAGCGTTTTCTGACTTAAGCTGTGATCTCACAAACGACTGATGTTCGCTGCGCGCCAATTTAAGTTCATCAGTGGACTGCAGCGTTCAGATATTGACAATATTTCTTCGTGGTCTGAAGAAGAGTTTGAAATGATGTTTAAGCCGGTTATAGTGAACAGAGCTACCAAGAGTAAAAATGATTTCACCGAGGCCCTTCAGCTGTATTTTGTTCGTTCCTGTCAAGGGAATCTGTAACATTAATAACTTCATAAAAATAGTGGTATGATTCACACTGTACTCTCCATGCAGGAATCGTTTCCAATCCGGCCTATACGTTATTATTTAAAAATTAGATGAGCCGTACAAGAAGCGCTAATGCATATAGCTATTTTACTCAGGGTTATATATGCTACGAGTGCCTCTTCGAACAATTGGCTTTATTGAGAATTGTACGTTGATTTTCAGGCGTTTTAATGTTCAAGAGAGTAAAAAATGCCAAAACCAAATTCACTACATCGTTGTAATTAAATGCGGACAGAAAATGGAATTAATGTGCTCATTCTTCTTGTACGATTATTCGGCGATAACTAAAACCGAAGATCACTAATAGGATGTTTACAGAGGTGTCATTTATAGGTAGGTATTAGGATAACAATTTTCTTTAACCAGTTATCACTGTTGTTCACCACCATCCCACACTATGGTGGAATATAAGATATTTGATAAAGTGTATGCATATGCATGAGTTTCTTATACCCAGTACATAGCTGAAGAAAAATACATATATATGCTAGTACTGTATTACGCTATTCCACTAAGTATTACGTATAATTATAATCAACTATGTATGGATTGACAAAGTTTTTCGTCTTTTTCCAGACTGCATGATTTGTTTATGTTGCAATACAATGTTGCAATGTGACCGTTAGAACATTACGTAAACACAACTCCAAGAGTTTCGGTCATTATTTAAGTGCAAACTGAAATTTTTACTGTACTTCACCCGCTAAAATGGTATTTATTACCAAGTTTGCAAGTACTCAACATCACAAAATCCTTAAATTCAACATCAAAATATCACATTCGCTTATTGTAAAGGCTTGGAGGGAGGAGCGATTATTGATGCCTGAAAATATACTGCTCTAAGCAAAGCTTTCGGAGACACCTATGTATTTAGATACCTGTTTATACCGTCATCACAGGTGATTGCTGTAGCTAATTTTGGCCATTACCTGCTTATGCAGATAAATGTTTTTGGTCAACGTAAAACTCAAAGTAGATGTATTTTGAGACAGCGCAACTAGTAAAATTATTGGTCGGTTGTAACAACGGGTGCTTAGTGTATAAATTTCCTGTTAAAATTGTTTGCATTTTGTCTTGAAAATTTTTAAACATGCACTATACATAATAGTTGGGTTCTGCGGTGTGGCATAGTGAATGGAAGGCATCAATCCTGATGCTACTATACTGATGTAGTTGATGTTATCAAATTGATTTAAATAGGTAACTATCCGAAATGGAGAATCTATTCGTTATTACCCGCAGAAACTTTTATTCGAGTAGATTATATTACTGATGCGCAGCCTAAAATTATATATATTGCAAAAATTTGGATTATAATGAGTAAGAATGATTGAGTTGGCTTTTTTAAATGCAGATTTCACCATTTTAGTCTTAAAATACAAATTCGGATGGAATGAGAATTTATGCTGCAATACTTAGACCCAAATGAGATTGATCAAGCCATTCCCATATCATAGACTGCGAATTATGATGGTTTCCGCTTAAAATACAGTTTATTAAAGGCATTTATTTGTATTCAAGTGGTTTCTGACATTTTGTGAAATAATACACCTTTGGTATATTTAACAAAAACGTGTATTGCTCCATCACTAATTGCATTTTGTTTCAAAAATTCTCGTTACTGAACGGTGTAAATGAGCTATTGGTGTCAGTGCATGTCATACTATGTAACACGTCACAGTGATTGCGACGACGTTAACGCTTGTTTTCGAAAACATGCAATATATATGTTATGAACAACACCTTACTACAACGCGAAATACACCAAGCATAAGGCAATTATTAATTGTACACTCACAACATGACTGACTTAATAAATGACGCATACGGCTTTTGTGCCATTATCTTGGTTCATGTCATAATTCATCGTCTTGGTGCATAGTTCATTTCAGCGCAATATCGATTTGGAGCATACTATGCCCCATCGGCTATTGTACTGCGTTCACCAATAACCAATCTTTTATTATGCAATAAATACAATGCCTAATGGAACACTCGATATTAATGTCGCCGCTTCTGATTGATAATAACATTGATTACTGTATTTAATTACATTCCTCCAATATATATGAAATGCATACATATAACACACTGCGTCACCGTGTCAGCTGCTTGCCGACTTGTTTCCTCGTTTGGCAAAACTTATACTAACTGCTATGCTTAATTACAAGTAAAGACCTAGCATATTTAGATCCAAAGTTTCTGGAGGCTTAAATTTAAACAGTAATGTGCCATGTATGCTTCCTATAATATACTTCCTCTCGATTTCATTGTTCTTAGGTAGAACATTTGATTCATCTCAAACTTCTCTGTTTTCCTCATTTTGCAAGACTCAGATACTACAAAATACGAATACTACAGATGAAAAATATAGATTTTAACTTCTTTCGACGTCATTGAGGCATGGGGTTACAGCAATTGGACATCAATTTATTGTAACCACCTTCCTAAGGAGTTGGTTTAACATAGCATTTTTTTCGCTTCACGGTAATAAATCCGCCGTTTCTCGACAAGCATTTGAACTTCTTCTAACTCGTATTCCAGTAGTTGTGGCGTACCTGAATGATCGGCTGGAATGGCTGGTCAGCAACGACAAATATCAAATTTAACTTATATAGCTGCCAGCCACGTCCCATAAACCTAACCAATTAAAGGTTCTGCTAAAACCAGGAATCCGTAAACAAGCACAATTATTGATATAAATCAAAAAATTACCAGCTACCACCGCTACACATCGGTGTCGAGCGCATCAATCAATAGCTTGCAAGAAAAGACGTTGGTATTACGCTTTTTGTTGATATATGTACACCGAAAAACGAATTTTCACACTGGCTTGCATTAATAAAATCTTGGGAATCAAGTTATAAAACTATAACAAAGAAATACCCGATGTACTAATTATAGAAAAGACACAATCCATTTATCAACTATAGCATATACACACCCGATGTGAAGTTATCAACAATCGGTCAAAACATTCCCAAATTTGGCGTGATGGCAGTACAAATAGATGCTGTTATTGAAAGCACATTCTCGTTAAAGCCACTAATGGAATAGATATTAATACATTTATATGCTACCACACACTGCAAAAGATATGAAGGAAACTTACTAATACATGCAACCACGCGTTGCAAAAGATCTGAGATTGAGAAAAATCTTATATATATATGCCATATTTGCGTTAGTGTCAACAGCAAAAATTAGATACACATTTTAGCGTGGACTTTACACTTCTCTATTTTGTCTCGAAATTACATTCTCTGTTGAACCTTCGGGTGTTGTAAATGTGACTTAAGGTGAGGATTAGAAGCCGTAACCCCTGCCCATCGTCCTATGAGCACAGCTGCGCATATGTTACGTAGCTATACTGGTATCTGCAATAACTACCATATAAGATCCTGTATTTTATGCAACCAAAATGTTCCTCATTATCAAAAAGAACAAATCCTTTTCCAAATAGAGCAATGTCACATGCAATATAAATAAAGTTCAATACATACACTCTGGCGTTCTCTATTAAAACCGAGGACAAAAATCAGATATTCTATCGTAAATAATTGATGAGACGACTTCAAAGATAATTATTGTTAAACAAATAAAAATTGCATCTCCAGCCAGCCCAACCCAAATGATACGAAGAAGAAAGCCTTAATTTAAAATTTCATTTCAACTTGATACGATGTGTGTCAATACTTCAAAGATTGCATTTGTCTAGCGTCACATTTATTTTTTGCGCAGATTGCATGTACGGTTATGCCTCGATTGGACACGCAGAAACCTTTTATCATGTGTGCAGAAGCTTACTCATTTTTTAAGTTTGTCACTGTTCATCGCAGATTCTAAACTAATGTCTGCACTGCGATACTAGTTTACGATTTACGCTTACGGGGGATTCACGTTATAATGTCCTCAACAGTTGGAACTTTTGTCCCCCTGTAGTGTAGCCTATACCGTAAAGACGGTGACAGTGACACCCACACCATATAACAAAATATGAGGGTGTCGGGCACACCCCTAGATACCTCATTTTGGCAATGTAGTATTTCGGTGTTTTATGCTTGCCAATGCGGTGTTTCTAGGGTATCCTGTAGGTCCTAGACCCCACGGGGTGGCAGAAACCCTCAGCAAAACAAAAAACCAACGACGGTTCATTGACACCGTCTGAAATAAGCCAAACTATTAGCTAGCTTTGTTTGAAATTTATTTGAAACTTTATTCAATAACGCAGGGGTGTCTAAGACAGCCTGTAGTCTAGGGTGTGCCTGCCACTGTGTGGGGTACATAAGTTCCAAGTGGTGGTGACATTATAACGTGAATCCTGCATTATGGTGTTGCTTTTGGCTTTGGCCTTATGCTCATTTTTTGTAAAAGTGAGAATGGGCTAAACCGGTAATTAACAGGTTACAGCTCCCAATGGGGAAATTTGGTTTTACTCTAAACATGTAATGTAAATACGGCATTGTTTATCCTCATAGACAGAGTTTTGGCAGTGATGTGGCCTAAGGTGACACGCATTGCGAAATTTCAGCCAAATCTACTAGATACCAAGTTACCGATGTAAACTGCCAAATACGTGCTCATTTTAGTCCAAAGCATGACCTTGTTCATCCACTATTTCCTAACCGGCGAACAATTATGAATAAACATAACTGAATATCTGTAGTTTTAAACGTCACTAACCGAAAAACAGCTTTATCGGCAACTTTAATTAT
>JASANE010004058.1:0-20529 GCA_030248225.1 Trileptium ribeirensis | reverse complement strand
TATGTACATGTACTTGGTTCAGTTACGTATTGCTCTTTTGGGGGATGGTTTTTGAATAGATGTGGGTTATAGTAGCCAAAATCTAGGGGTGTCGTTGTTCACCCCTTGATTTTAAAGCCATTACGGGCTACAATATTCTAACATAATCTCGCTGGGCTTCAAACTCCTAGTGAAAAGCCGTGTCTGAATGCGTCAACACGTTTGCTTTCATTACAAACCCAGCCATAGTCAAACTGAGAGGCGTAAGCCTGCAATGCATGCTATGCCGGTCTCCATGAACGAAGCCTACGCCTTAGCCTAAGCTAAAGCCCTTATATGAAGCATACACTAAGCCTAGAATCTGATGGTTGCCGCCTCAGAAAGCCTCCACACTAAGCTGTCCTTTTTTAGGAATACAACACTACGCTCCTCAGCTTGACATGGACAAGAAACCCCGGATATCTGGGTTGTTATTTGTGAATATTGTTAAATTAACATGTACGATATCATACCTACCATTTTATACTTTCAGAAAAAAAGTACCAACAGGTCGACTGCACGATTATTGCAACCAGTTATCTCTATATCACTTTGCTGACGATTAGAGACGCGACGCGTTGGGGGAGGGATCAGCGCTTTCAGCGGGTAACTAAATCAAAAGCAGAACGGGATCCATCCCTGGGAAAAATAAGGCAATAAATCTAAACCTAATTCTAAAACTGCCACGTTATTTGCTTCAAATTTGATGGTTTATTTTTCAAGGGTCATTTTTAGAATTTGCCTTTTGTTCTTTTGCTGTAAAGTCATTAAATTTGAGAGAATTATTATAACTTCAACGCTTGACAGGCGGCATTTTAAGCTCAGGCCTATAAGTCACTCAGGAAACACCTTTGGGTATCAAATGCTAGAGCAGTGCAGGCGGCTAAACTACTAACAAGTTGGAACGGATGAAAAATACACAGTGTTTTAGTTTTAAAGCCATAACATAAATCAGCAGTAAAAAAACTAAACTAAAATTTCGCAGAATACAATTTTCCAATTTTGGTTTTCGAAACACCTTTTCCTAAACTAATTGTTAGGCCAAATATAGCTGAAGATGAATAGCTTATAAATGTTAAATTGAGGAAAATCATGGCCATTTTACATCAACACCGACGTATTTTAACGGGGCAATTGGGCCATACCCTTCCAAAAATATTGTTGAAACCTCGAAACCACCAAGAGTCTCCACTTGGTATTGACAGATACATCTGACAATATAGCATGTGGAACATAAAAATGTTTTTATACCACTACTAAATAGTATGACTCGAACTTGCCTTGCCTCCCCACGGCCCCTTAAATGAAAATTCTAGATTTGCCAATGTGCATGAATCGATCGTATATGACCCAACCTTATTCGCTGCAAAATTTAATAGAAAAATATTCGTCACATGAAACATTGGTATATAATGTAATTTTCGATAATATTTTCTAAGGCTTCAATTGTGTACGAACAAATTCGATACGGTTACTTTCATTTGGTAAGTGCGTTGAAATCGATTATATATTAACACGTTAAAAGACGAATAAAAGCAGTGTAATTTAAGATGACGCTGCCTAGCCGGACCAAAGTCGAAAACAATGTCACAGCCTGACGGCATCGAATCAAATAGGACAGTTTGCAACAGTTCCGCGTGAACAGTGCGTCACGTAAATCTAAATTGGAATTTGATGACCTCAGTATCCGTTTTGTTAAGAAAATTCATGTCGACTCAAATATATGTTATTTCATTATAAGTTTGTGCCATATGGTTCCAATGTTAGATATATCGATAGCGAAGTGTGGTACGACGGAGACATTTGACCGACACGAGAAGCAGAGATATCTTTAAAAATTCGGCATAAGTCTAATATCGGGGCCCAAGAAATGAAAAAAATTTTTTGCTCCGATTTGCCTAAAATTTTGCATACGGGGGTTTTCCAGTATGGGGAATTCATTTTTGACACTTTTAGCGAAAAAAAATTTTTTGACCAAAAAAATTTTTTTTGACCCAAAAAATTTTGAAAAAAATTTTTTTTGCCGAAATTCACCCAAAACCATTTTTTGATGCCAACAGAAAAATCAACATATTCAACTTACTTTTTGGATTTGATGCAGTGCAGCTTGGTGAGCGCAACTAAGCAGCATCTCTTAAATTTCGTCGAGAGTCTTTATTTTTTCTCACGCTTGCTATCTGGCTTTGTAATTGTTGCCTCGTCTTCTCACATTTCGTTTACTTTTTCTCACGCTAGCTAATTTTGTAACACTTTCATCGTTTACCGCCTGCTTAGTTTTTGTTTGGATTGATTTTTCTGTTGGCATCCAAAAAAAATATGGTTTTGGGTGAATTTCGGCAAAAAAAAATTTTTTCAAAATTTTTTGGGTCAAAAAAAATTTTTTTGGTCAAAAAATTTTTTTTCGCTAAAAGTGTCAAAAATGAATTCCCCATACTGGAAAACCCCCGTATGCAAAATTTTAGGCAAATCGGAGCAAAAAATTTTTTTCATTTCTTGGGCCCCGATATTAGACTTATGCCAAAAATTCGGTACGCGTATGATATATATTTTTAAATTTTATATTTAAATATATTGTTAAAAAACATGTGTCTTTAGAAAGCCCAAAACTAAACAAACAAAAATAGGATTTCTTATTATTCGCAGCAAACAACATAATTAAAGCCAACCCGAGATTTGTCCAAGATTAAAATGTTTTAATTAAATCTCTAGGTGTGATTTACACTGTACGAATACAACACGTATTGCAACCAAACTGACAAACAGATTGATTACCTTTTTAATACATATTTAGCTGAAATCGTCCAAACTGCTGCTGATCGTCCAAACATGAACGTTTACTGAGGTCTAAGTACGGAAAACCCTAAGACTAAGATCGGAGAAGACAAAGTATGACCGAGGATCACACCCTTTTTAAGCAACCAAATTTTAACTTGGACTGTTGATTCAAACTTAAGCTGCGTTCACATCTCAAACATTTAGGTCAAACTTTGAGCTCAAAATATGAGTAAAAAGTTGACGTGTGAACCAAGCAACGGATACAATTTCGATTCATGACCAACCGTGAAGGTGAAGCAGCAATCTAAGACAAGTACAAACTCGTCGTTGATTCGAACGATGGGAATAAAACGTAAGGTAAAACGCTTAAGTAGTTATTATATTTGCTGAATTAGAGTTTGAAAATATCGTGTTTGAAAATATCAGACTGAGAACCCGACCGTATAACCCGACTAGGACCGGTCCGATCCAAACCTGTAACAACGTGCTAAATGGGTATCGATAAATATGAAACTTATGCTGCGAGAGTAAACTTAACATGCGCCCGCTGACTATCCTATTTTGTTATTTGGAAAAAATTGTGTTACTCAACTCTATCAACTCAAGCAAAAATTTGCGGTTTTCTGTTCGCGAACATTAAAATTGTTTGCGAGCGAAATTTTATCGCTTTTGAATTACCGAGGGTTATGTTCGCGAACATAATGACAAAAAATAGGACTCTTTCGTTTATGCCGTCGCATTTACATCGAATTTGTTCGCGAACAGAGGTGAATCCTGTGTGAACACTAATAATTGTCGTAGAACTGTTATTGGCCGATTGCGAGTCACTACTTCTGGGCTAGCAGTGAATCGAATCCCCTTTCTTACTTATTCGGTAACAATTGATGTGGATTCGACATCGCGTTTTACAAAATATGACAGTTAGTGGGCGCAGGTTAAGTTTAGTCGCGCATGAGTCCTAAGTGGTTTCTCTACTCCTGTTTTATCGAAGACATATGTTTTATCATGATATAAAGGTGCCCTTTCTATGTGCGTAGCATACGGTTTATTAAACACTGCGATTACCCTAAAACAAATATTTGTGGGCTTTACGCAAACCTGACAAGAAATCAGACAAATTTCAATTCGACCCGATGCTGACCGGTTGCGTGTTAGCATTGCAATGTCCTTGTCGATTTTGTTTCGCCGACAGCTGATAAGGAACGGCCCGGGCCGACCGAAATGTTGCAATACCAACGGCAGTGTATCCCCGAATAAATTCGGTTTATTATCACCTCAGGCAAAGACTTAGAACAATCTTGATTAGTAACGGTTCGATAATCTTGGGCTCGATTTAAAAATTTCTTTCTTCTCGGGCTCATTTCATATAAGTGTTTTTATCTTTATATTGCATTTATCCTTATTATTGCCTACATCTGACTACAATCCGGCCGGTCCGGGTTGATATTTTTCAGCTCCGGGCCGGGCCGCACTAAATCCGGATTTCCAAAAAGGCCGAGCCGAAAAATTTCAGCCAGTTCTCATTCCTACTTTGAAGTGAAGATAAATTCAGCTGAACAGGGAATGGACAAACTTCTGTGGGCTTTTATAAGAACAAAACTAGAAAATTTATACAAATCTGCTACATTATGTGCATTAATTCAGTCTATTTTCTGTTGATTTCATTCCCACTAAACAACATCCAGTAAAATATTATTATTAATTGTTCTAAAATATGGGTTTGCTTTTTGAACATTTTGGCTTGTTAATTTTTAAACGGCTGGTAATGTTTGAAACATACATAAACGCGGTAGTAAGCCTTTTGAGGTTTGAAACATTCATCCTATCAATCTTAATTAATAATTTAAACTCCACAGAATATGCTATCAGTCGGTTCTCCTATTATATTGGTGTTCCAGCTCAGCTGAGTGAGGAATGTTATTGAGGAACGATTCAGCGCGATATCAAATGTTTAGCGCCATGAAATATTATCGACGTTTATAAAGTTTATCAATAATATTTTAGGGGCAAGTTTTCAAAATTTTAGGAACACACAATTTTCAATAATTTAGCTAAAATCCCAATTACCAGTGTTTTTTAATTTCCGTTATTTTTGCTGAAAATTTGCGCAATTTCTGCCATGTTTGTCAAAAGTTTTTCAACTTATGCTAAATTTCCCAAAATCTTTGACGCGCGGGGGGGGGGGTCAGACGGAAGGGCAGGTGGGGTGGGGCACTGGGAGGTGGACTGAGCCTTGGAATGGTCTGACTGAGAATACCCCTCTAAGAATTTGAATATCAGTTTTGAATGTTTTGCGCCGGCCATCTGGAATAACATACCGTCAGCTATTCGGTATTACGAGCGAGTTAACAACATTTTAACGTTCAAACAGCAGCTGAAGTTCATTCTGTTCGACATAGCCTACAGGTAAACATAAGTTACTGGTGAGCAGTATATACGTCCTCGTGGATCGTGATTCAACTACAATTCGACAACCGACAAATTTATGATTTATCCTACCTTACAAAGTTAGCCTATTAACAGCGATGTAAGCAGCCTTTGTGAAACCGACACCTGCGCTCGCTTCAAAATACTAAAAGAATAACCGTCAAGTGTGGCAGATCAGGATTGTTGAATGACACCAACTAACTATATAGTATTAATGAATCTCTCCTAGCTTAACCATTTAGCGCCCGAGCTTGTGTGTCCATTGTACAATGTTTGACAAACTCAAGCTCGGGACGCGGATGTAATCCAGATCGCAAACGCACACAAATGAGCGATCTGAAAGCTGTTTCTCCATTCGTTGGATGGAATCTTTGAAGGTGAACCTTTCCGAATATGCGCTACGCCACGTACTTAGTTTATACAACGAGTTGCAGTATGCGCTAATGCCAATTGAATGAAAGACTAAGCTAGAGTTAATACACCGACTTTGTGTATTTCTGTGCTCGCTTTTCCGATTCGTGCCAAACACTTGAAATTTACCCGGAAAAAACTAGTTTAAAAATGGTATCACTGCGCTCCAACACCCAACATATCTAAAAATTTACTCTATACAAACCCGATATACCTGCGCACAGACGTGCAAAGGTGTGTTAATCCTTACTAACGCACCGCAACCTTCCAGCCACATATACCGCTCAGGCAGGCTCAGCACTTTTCCCTACGTCTGAGAAAATTAGGCCAAATTAGAGAAAAATAAGGTAAAAATTAGCGGAACTTAGGAAAAATTATGAAAATTTTAGGAAAAAAAATAGGAAAATATCAGCAAAAATAAGAATAATCGGGCAACATTTTGCCAATGATAAAGAAAATTATGGGTCCCTAAAAATTTCGAAAATTAATCCTTCCCTTGACATAGGCAGCCTTCCTGCCGCGAACCTCCACCTACGACACGATTTACCCCAACGCTATCTGACGGATCTCACGTGCCTATGACGTAAGGTTTTCTGATAATAACGACTTCAGCTAAGTAAGCCAAACTGACAGGTGACATAATCCGGAAACGGATGTATTTAGACAGAGCGAGGTTCTGGTTCATCGCATCATTTGGTTTTACACAATGTTTCATTGCCTAATTTGAAACAATTTCCTGCAACTGATGAGCACTACAATATTATCAGGATTTATAGATGATAAAAGATAAAAATGATTCCTGACTAAGGAAACCTTTATGGGTTCGTTGAGCGGTACAAAATCCAATTCTCTTCTTGTGAACCGCCTGGTTTTGTTGTGGGTAATTCAATTTCGGGAACTTCTATAACCTTCGTTGTAACTACTAGCTGTCAAGAACGAATATGCAACTTTTTGATCTTTTACAACGTATCTGTATTGAGAAGTTTTTATTTTATTCCGCTCACAATAGTAGGAACTCGCGGAAAAAGTAGGTTAATAAAAATACTATATATATCTTGTATCGACCGTTTAACATATAATGCAGGCATATGTTTTTCAACGTATGTTTGATCCTTACTGTTTATATAGGGCGTCCCAGAAGTAAGAAAAACACTTTGGTGCATCATAGCATCTGAACCACAAATGAAACCCGTACATTATTTTTCTTCAAAGACGAAATCGCATCGATGGGCAATCTTTTCGAAACAGTTCGGTGTTAATCAGACCAAGTTCCTTCTGCAATGAAGTCCTTCAGTTGCTCCATAGTGCTTGGTTTCGTTCCGTAAACTTTCCTCCTTCAGAACAACCCAGTGAAAGAAGTTCGGAGACGTCAACTCGGGGGAACGGGTAGGCTATTCAACAGGCCATGTCCACCGATCCGGCGATCCTGAAAATTGACATCCGACCATTCTCGCACTTATTTGGTAGAATGAGAGGGTGCGATGTCCTGTTGGAATAAAAATTTGTCGCACTTGACCAGTGGTTTATTCAAATTGGGGCTTAAAATCATCCTTCAGCATTTGCTAATACCCATAACGTGCAATAGTTTCGTCAAAAAAGAAAAGACCAATGAAACCTCTCATAGTGCATGCCCACCCGAATAGTCACACCAGGAGCGTGGGGCTGGTGTTGAAATGTTTCATGAGGATTGTCCTTGGCCCAATACAGGCAACTGTGTCGATTTACAAGATCATTGAGCTTGAATAACCTTTGACCGGACGAAATAACACGATAACAGTAATTCCAGATCATCGTCAAGTTTCGCCATGCATTCTTCACCAAACTCCATCCTGCGGTCGAAATCATCTTCGTTTAGTTTGTGTATCAATTGCGAACAGAATGGCTTCAGTCCTAGCGCTTTGATGAGCGGTCATCCTCGTCAGCCCAGCTTCCACCGACAATTGACGAATTGATTTGCCCTCTCGCAGCGATTTGACAAGTTTTTATGAGAAAATAGCAATATTGTCATCCCCAATAGCTGTGCGTGGCCGAGCCGGTTTAGACAAGTCAACTAATGATTCAGTGCCATAGAGTTTTCAAATAAGAGCAAGAATACATTTGTAGCTCAGGGCTGACAAAGACGAATAATGGCATCATGAGTGAATAACTTCAGACGATTTGTTGAATGTTAAGTATAGTATCGTTGCTGTAACACTGTCGGCTAGAGAAAAGCGCGAATTAGCCATATAGTTGGTAGTAACTAATGTACATTACTTGTATATATATAACAAAAAATTAACCATAAAATTATCTCAAGTGGTTGTTGAATTATGACAGTTCAAACAGTTTCGATTACTTCTGGGACAGCCAGTATAAATGACAATACGCTGATACACTATTTAACCTATTTATTAAAACGACTTATTATTTCATTTGCAGTGGGTCAAATCAGATATCAACGAAATTAAGGCAACCATAGCTATGGGTGAAATCAGTTTATCAACAAGCAATTTCGTGCTTATCGTTGCTAGGGTCTGTTGAAAATTTATGAAGCAGACAAGCAAACACGGGAACCGTGTCGGTATATATAAAATTTTTCCGTTTGGTTGCAAAATAGTTGTACCAGGGATATTGCCGTAGCTTCGGGTTATATTATCATGAACCTGGTTGGATTGATAAAATTAGCGAAACATCAAATGTCAAGCCAATTCTAAGTCGACAAAACGACAGTTAGCCGTTCATGAAATGAATTATGTTTAATATTAATTTTGTTAAATTATACATTATTTTTTTATACTATTTATTATAAATATATTTAGTTTGTTTTATTAATTATAAATTTTAACTATATATTTATATTTTATGTTTTTTACTGTCTCAATGACACACAAATTTTGTAAATGGAACCGGAATTTAATATATCTGTTGGGAAACAGCTAAAATAGCCGCACCAAAACGTCCCTGCAATGGTCGAGAAGTCCCAAAGATTAAAAACAGAGCTGTTCAACGAGTCCCTGTTCAACTTTATTATTTTATACACCGAGTTCGAAAAAGGATTGATTGACTGTTCTGTTTCAAGTCTAAATTATTGTCGAAACTCCAACTTGACTTGTAGGAGTTCTTAGATTTTCAACTCATACCCAACATTTTTAACACTTCAAGGTTTATTTTTGATTATTTTAAGTTTAAAAATTTTTAGGAACACTTCCACGACTACTCTTACGAGGGGTCCACCTGTGATTTGAACCCATGTCTCCTGCTTGTAACAATTTTTTCTAATATATATATTCGTACAAATTCGTATGTACATCGTACACGTTGGCTGAGCGCATATGAATTTTAGCAGCGTATAGTTTCAATATTATTCGAAAACTTAACTTAGGGTTTGAATTACCATCTGTCATGTGGCAAAAACGTTTTTTGCTGAACTGATCGAAGATACCGTAATCTATCGAGTATCTATTTTTCATGTGCCTTGTAAATTATGGTTTCGATGATGTAAAACGAAATCAGATATTATAGATACGAAGTGCTTTGGCTTAGGCTTCTAATCAAATTTGTTATCCCATCTTCACCAAAATAGATATTTAGGGCGTAGAAGCATTCGTGCGCTGGTCCTGATTTGCATGTGACTAAATTATCGACAATTTGGTTATAATTTGCATGTGACTAAATGATCGACAATGTGGTCCTGATTTGCATGTGACTAAATTATCGACAATTTGGTTCTAATTTGCATGTGACTAAATGATCGACAATTTCGAAAACGAATAGCGGGAATGACTTTTGCCAAACGAATCTAAAATCAAATCCTGAGATCTCAAATTGAAGCTTACGACAGCCTCATGCTCGTAATTAGTGACAGTAGAAAATGTAATGAATTTTGCATGTTCTACCACTCATAGAAGCGATCTAACAAGCTTGATTAGTCAAACCTTTAGATCAAGCAGAATTATCAAAAGGTCAAATTTAATTATTTTGTTTTGATGAAGCGACCAGAATATTTTAGTTTTGTAGATGATAGAATCAGAAAATTGTTAATTATATTATGATCAGTATTATCATATATTTTCCCTATCCCGTGGTCTGTGGTGGGACATCACAGTAATACTCACAATAGATCCTTCCATTTCTCGCGGTCCTGCATTAGATGATCAAAATGTACATAAAAGGCGTGAATAATGTTTTGCTGTGTCTTAGCAAATCCACTAGATTTTCAATCAAAATTATATCAGCTAACGTATGAACGACACAAATCATATATCGGTAATAGCGTAGAAAACAAGATTTTGTAATCTTTGACTTACATGCCCAGGCCCTACCAAGCCAGCTGAGTTTGGAGTCTTTCTAATATCCCGACGACCTGGGATATGGGTGTCGAAAACCGCATAGCATACAGTTTATTAACACTCTCAGGATTTCTTGGCGTTAGCTTATGTTCAGCCGCATAAAAGACGTTTCCTTTCCAATTTTCTATACAATTGTCTATATTATCCCAATTGATTCATCACAAAGTTTTCAACTTTAAATATACTGTGGTATCCAAAATATTAGCTTTTTATTCGAATATATTAATTTCAATAGCAAAGACTTTAAGTTTTTGGAGTCAAAATACATATATTTAGTGCAAATAGAGTTTAGCTATTTTGGATAGTTGTATTAAATATTTTATAGCATGTTTTGAAGCACACAAAACTTGCGAAAAAGCGCTATAACTTCCCAATTTGTTTGTACTACAACAACTAACGCAGACTGAAACAGTGAATAAAACGAATATTATACAATTAAATCTCAAAAAATTGAGCCATTACTCCAGTGGATTCAACCACACAGCTGTAATATTGCTTAAAAGTGCGTCAACATATATTATGGCGAACATTACAAATACCGACAATTGTGAAACTTAGTCTCTGCGAAATTGCACTGAATTAGTTACACTACCAAATGCAATGAAATTATCCAACATCTGAGTTAACTACACTCTTACCTTCTTAAAGTAAATTCATATTTGAGTATCAGGCTTTTGCCACTGTCAACTATTGACTACGAGCCCCGTACACCAGCCACTACGCTATTTAGGAGCTGTTTGTTGCTTTAAGAAACCTCATAGAGCGAGTATCTAACATCAAGGTGTGCGATAAATTCCGGGAAAGCAACTCATTTCGCAATACAATAATTTAGAAACGTCATTCATTTTTGAATTTGTTTGCGAAAACTTTCGAAAGTCAATGTCGGCGTATATTGTCGTTATAAAAAAACTAATGTGTTCCTGAAAGAGTTGGTTTGGCCCGCGAAACTATCTCCTTCATTCAATACAATTAACTTTTCGCTTTTCACTTATCAGTTTTAATACATGGCCTGAATTTAAGGTAGTGTTGAAGAAATCATGAACAAATTATAACATACGGTTTAATCATTTTATTTTGCACATATAAATGGTGATATAAGGTCTCTTCTCAGGTCCAACGGGTGACGACTGAAATGCTTTAGATGACCTGTACACGAAACCTGGAAGCTTACATTTTGGACCACAACAGAGTCGCTTAATATAAGCGACACATGTAATTTCATTTCTTGCTTTTAATATCTCAAGATTCTGTGAGCACTCAGCGATTTTTCATTATTTCCCGTTTGTCTATAATCATAAAATCATTAAAACTTATACTCTCCACATTCTATCTAACAACTAACAAAATAACTGGCTGCCAAAACATTCCAAATTTTTATGATTCCAAAATTCTAAAATGATTAAATGGTGGTAATTGTTAAAAAATGCCGTCTAGGCATGACGAAATCAAACTTGCCTATACCTGAGTAAACTGAGGCTGCGCTTCCTACTATCCCTGACTGTTTGACAATCGGTTTTTCGGCGAACCAACAATTTGTCAACATATAGGTGAATATAAAATTGGTGTTTCAAGCAACGCAGCTATATCGGTAAAAAATATCGACATATTAACAGTTAGTTAAAAACGTTATGCAACCGATTAATGACCGCTTGACATTTGAATTGGAAAACTTTTATTTTGTTACCAAAGGAAAATTTCATCTTTTAGTGGATTAAAAAGCGATACATCACAAGTGATGTTTGCGAACTACTCGTATTATCGCTGATACAACGAAATGTGCCGACGTAAAAATGAGCAATGTAAGTGAACATGTTGTACGTTGTGAAACGAAATCATGGCGAAACAGCAAATAGGTACATTGTGTGAGCAAATAGTAATTACACCGTTTTGTAGTCAGTCGCTCTGCGTTCGCGAATGGAAATTTTAAAAATAAGGAATTGGCTATTGCAATTACTGTTTTGTTCACTAACAAACTTTTCTACATAATGCTAAAAGCGCATCGTAGGCGACGCAGCTAAAGTTTACTCATGCATTTGCCATAAATATGGGAGTGTGCAGTCAAAATCAGCTCGAACGGGATTGGGCCTAGCGTATCCGCAATTAGTTGCTGTCATGCTACAACAGCTTAACTACATGATCGTCTAATGGATCACAAGCTTTGAAACGAATGTCCTAGCAATGCGGTTAGGTTAAAGCTTGAAACCAGTAAATAAACTCAAAAGTTGCGACAAACACTGACAATAAACTGTATGTAGCAATATATTAAGATACTAATGAAATGAAACCCTTCAACAAACAAAAATCATATCTATTTAAAGACAAATTATTCATTAATGATTTTTCGTTTAATATTAATATATTTTTAAACAAACAGTTTGGCTGAATTACACAGAAAAGTCTGATCCAAAACTATATAATACATGAGGTGTTCATGTCGCCTATTATTTCAGGTGAATCTTAAATAGAAAGACGCAGAATAAGGGTACGTCACAAAAGGAATAGAAACATATATTAAAGTTTAGTCAGATTAAGTTGATATAAGTTTTAAATTACGTTAACTCTTAATTAGGTTAAGTTAAATTAAATTAACTTTTAATTAAATTAACTTAGGTTTACTCAAATTCAAACCATGGCTTGCACCTTACAAGCCATTTCTCCGTGTAACAAATACTGAAAGATTTGGGTTTTACAATGTGTAAACATGGATTTTCGGAGGCTATTCTTGAGTAAAAATGTAAGATCGAGATAGCTATTCTGCAATTCCCCAGGCCCAATAACCCTATAGCTCAGCGGGATGAAAAGAAACCATTTTTACTATTAATTTAGCTAAAATACACCAATTTGTTACTGGTTTCAACAAAGAATCAGTTATTATAATAATTTATCGTAAGTAAAAATCAGTTGATCTCTATACATTAGTATTTTGCTGGGAAAAAGTTTGAACAACGTATTCAAGGCATAAGTTAGCCCAAAATATTTCAGGGCGTCGGATTTAGCTTGAAATTGTTGGGACTGTGTCAGCTTGGCCAGATAACATGTCTTCAATTATATACGTGACTGAGCGATTCGCTCTCGTTTGAATCAACTATATATTAACAATCGCACTTACACATAATAGTATTAAACTACCGGGGTAAAGCTTGACTTGGTAAACAAAATTGTGAGGTTTTACGAGTATTTTGGGCTAGAAATTGTGGAATTTTTATTTTTGGAACCTTAGGTGATCCGAAAGATCTGTAGTGCCTTGGATGGTGCCTCTCACAGAATGTTTTTAGCTCATATTGGGCTCCCAACTCAGTGGCGCACCGAGAATTTCGCGAAGGAAGGGAGGATGCTCCAATTTGAAAAGCAGTGGTTGGCGCGAAGTGCCATGATTTTTCAAGATGCTCTGACGGAAGTTTCGCTATTTTTCAAGTTTTTTGAAGAGTATATAAATTTGTTTCTACCACCAACACTAATAGAACCCAAAAAATCGAAGCTAAAGATGGGGTTCGGGCACCACTGAGCACACCCGTGGGTGGACCACTGTCTCAAATAGTTAGGATAAAATCTCATTTTCATAGTTTAAATCTCACCAGTGCAATATATAAACTGATAACCTTCACACGCAGCACATCACTACGTTAGCGTACATAGTATAGCTCCTACCTGAATTGATTTCGGAGCCTATGGCTTAATTTTAATACCTAGACAATTATTCGAATGGCCCACAGTAAAGTATAGCAATCAAACAGGACGCAAAATAATAATACCGAATTCATTAATAACCTGATCCTTAAATAAAAAAATAGATGTTTACTAATCCGAGTAGCTAATTTTAAAAACTATTTTGCAAAATGCAAGTCCAAATGAGATTGATTGCAAAAAACTGTAATACATTAAGATCAATAACCCGCTAATCGTGGAATATCAGGCTATTTTCTAATTCTTTTATGAAGGCAAAAATATTTCTGTTATTATAATACCATTGTTCTTTATGGAGCGTTCACGTTATAATATCACCGCTGTTTGGAACTTATTATAAAACAAAGATACCGTTATCTTTAGGAGTCATAAACAGATTTTAAAAGCCAAAACTCACTTTAAAATAAAATTGTGTAGATCTACAAAACGTGCAGGGTTGACAAGCAAGACTTTGACATTTCAGGTAACAGATTCCAAGTGTAAATGGTGCTCGGTCTGAGTAAAGATGGTTCCACTTTAGAGTTTCCCTGGTTAACATCCATCGTTATATCAGAATTGATTTCAACAATATGGGATATGATCAATATAGCGTATGACTTTGCTTAGCAATGTTCCTGGGCCACCCATATATCTGATATCCTAACTTGCACTGCAATCACATTTTTTGAACATTCTAATAATAGACACAAGCGATGACGTCGTTGAACCACGAATATCTAACACCACACGAAATGTAAGTGAAATACTCCTTGTTCCTGCCTAGGATTAGACAAATTTGACAGTTAAATTTTCTTATTTTTATTGGAATTTAATTAAACGAAAGTGTGTGTTTTACAAAACCTGTCAACAATAGGGAAAATAAATGGGGTAGGTAACCCTGATGGGCAATACGTTATATTGTTAGAAAAATAACAGCTTAGAGTGGGGGTTCGGTTGACGGCAGCCACCCGATTTTGGTTTACTGCATATCTCATTAGAACATAAGTATAGTCTTAGGCTTAGTATATCGATAACGGTATGGCATTATACTTTTGCTCCTCAGGGTTAAATGGTTAAAAAATACGATTTTGACTTTCGCAGGTTTTATATTTCATAATTGAGTATAATTATGATGTATTTATAAGCTTTACGATATTAATATCGCTAAATGCAATATATATTAATTATTGGATTGTTGTAAAAGACGAAAACAATAATTATCGATTGCTTTAGTAATTATTTTAATATTAAAAGCTAAACAATCCAAATACGAATAATTCTTAGTGAAGCTAAAACCGCGGCACAGCTGCAAGTGATAACAGCATAATGTCATATCACAAGCGGCATAGTCCAAAAGATACTGCTAAACTATAATTTTGTTGAAGATTAAGAATCAAATCTATAGAGCCACAACTGACAACGACATAGTACTATTATAAAAGTAAGCAAATGTTCTACCTTCGACTTGAAAAGACATCCAATATCCTCGATAATCTTTAGTCAAACTGGGAACGAATACATTTAATTTCGATACAAAAAAACAATTAGGCATAGTAACTCTGAATATTATTTCTGTAGTGGGATTGGGGCAAACATTAATTTTGATAACATCAGAAAATAATCTCCAATAATCTTATAAGAGGAATAAGGAAATATGCAGAATGTAAAAAATATTCGGCGAATTTTCAATTAACCTGAAAATTCACCTTTAATTCTGCTATTTGAAAAACGAAACTTGGAACAACCTGAGCCAAAATGCATATAACATTCTAGCTATGTAATAAACATGCATTTATTAACCGCCACAAGATATAATTCAGAATTGCAAATGTGGAAATTCACATTTGGACCCTCGACGTCACACCTTCTGCTTAGAAATAGCCAAAAATAGTAAAAGACACAACTAGGTGACCATATCTTTGCTGCAAAATACCATTTCAATTCTATTTTATGCTGATTGGGTAACTACACCGCGAAACTATATTTTATATAATTATTAGACAAACCAAAAGTTCTTATTGCACATATATGGTTCAGGATCACGTTTCAAGTACCCAAAATGAGAATTTTCTCACAAGAAACTCTGTTATAAAAACACTCATATATATATATATATATATATATATATATATATATATATATATATATATATAATAGATATGTATATATGTAATATATTTATAATATAATATATAAATAATAGTAATATATATATTATTAAGGTCCCCAAGTTGTAAAGTGCGGATGATGATCTCCCGTTTCGTGGCCATCGCAGTCAGAGTTGGAGAAGCAAAAACCGTGAAGGGATCCCGGTTTTGATACGTAAACTTAGTTTACCTTTTGAGCAAGCTCCTACCCATTTTACAGGTGGGTACCCTGGAGCAAACGGCTTTAGTCTCTTTCTCAAGAATATTATGCGCACAGAGGGGTTCGAACAGGCTACCTCATGATTGTGATACATGAGCTTTACCCACTGCGCCACACGGCCATATATGTATATATGTGAAATGAAAAGAAGGACACACAGCATTTAAAATTAATTTGGCTATCGTAACCAGGAAAAGCTCTAATAGCTGTAGGATGTAGATGCTTAAACCTAGAGGAAGGTGCTCAGAGGTGCCAGTCAACGCGCCATCTGGTTTTTCTAAGAATCCCCCGTCTCTAAACTTATGCTTAAAAGTCGAAGCCCAGCCATAGGCTAGTTTTAGGCTTACGCTTCAGGTTTATAGTCTTATGTCTACACTTAGCCTCAAGCATTAGTCTTTATGTTGCAATGGAATCTGGGAAACATCGCGTTCTGTTCTGAGGCCATGAGCGTAATTAGTGTATAATTGTTCAGATGTGCAGACAAATTCTATTTGTTAACTGCACGTCCTGTATGTAATAATGATCAACTATCGATTCTTTAACACATTGCCTGATTATTCAATTTATATATAATTTTAGCGTTGACTCTTTGCAAAATGAATATGACAATAAGCAACCAAATTTCAGAATAAGCTTTTAATGATCACGTTCATTAGTCTATAAATAGATAACTGATTTCCAAAGGCGTAACCCTGGTTATTTTGAGCAGCTAAAATAAATTCTTCATTAGCTCAAACAGGTCGGACTTTATAAAAAATTGCGTACGGAATTTAAATATGGATTCTGTATAATGTTTTGTCTTCAAATTTAGTTTTCATTGCAAAATATCACGGCGACCCTGTTAATTTGCGCTGACAAACATTGAAAAATTTGTCTAATGGGCTTAAAATAAAATGATTGTAAAGCACCGGCTTTTTTCGCTTTTTGACCGGACCCCGTCACTTGTGAACAGCTTGGGACGCCCATAACAAAAGTAAATGCTTGCTTATTCTTCCAATAGGAGATCACGCAAGGTAACCATGAGTGTATAACTTCGCAAAAACATCAATAATAGCGACAAAAATTAGGATTCGTCATATAAAAGTTCAGTTAATAATCCTTAGTTGATGAAACTTTTAGCTTTTTGCACATCTTCTGTTTTAAGGCTCAAACTTTTTTCTCAAATTTTGAGCTCAAAATCTGAGCTCAAAATATGATAAAATTTTGATCAAAATTTAACGGTAATTTTTAACAAAAAATTGCGCTATTTCAAAATTTGAGAACAACATTTGAGCTCAAACTTTTTCAAGTAATGAATCGTGTCGGTGATTGGCTACAGGAATATCCTTGAAAAGTTTGAACAGTGTTCATACATTCAAACTTACAAAAAATGCACTAAAGATGCTTTCAAACTTTGATTGAAACTTGGTCAAAATTTGAGCAAGAAGTTTGAGCGTGTGAACACGTCTTTACACACATTTTGTCCTGAAGAAATTTCAATGTTGCCGAAACAAGCAATGATGTATATTTGGTAACGTCTTGTTGAAATTTCCATTCGTCTAGTCGGTCAATTAAAAACAAACTTTTAGCTGAAAAAATACCTATTCGATTTCCTGAAAATTTCAAATGCTTACAAAGGCTGGATTTACTAAATAATAATTGTAGGCCAGGCCACAACAGATGGCGAGTAAACTTTGCGTATACCACAGAGCATGTATGCCGAAGCAGGAGTTCAGGATAGGCTGTTCCACCTCAGTCGCCGGACCCCCATCATCGTGGTCCTGGTCTATCCCTAAGGGTACCACCGTACCGCACACATCCTCTTCCCCGTTTCGCGCAGGCGCGGAAAATTTTTTAACAAAAATTGTCGAAATAGGATGCAAATTGAAAAAATGGTGTAAAATTGGTAAAAATGAAGGAGGTCGTCGGAGAGGGGGAGTGATCTTCGAATTTTTCAGCACCCCCTGAAAGATCATCCCCCAACCGCCTATATACTCCATGAGATGATCTCCCCTGTTGACCCCAGAACCCTCTAAGGAAAAACTGGCGGTCTCAGCATGTATGGTCGCGGAGCCTTCATAGAACAGAATTTATTTTCAGATTTTTAGTTACCAAGATTTATAATATTTCAGTTGTTTTTCTGTATTGTGAATTTTCGATGACCAATTCAAATAGGGAAAGCAAATGTCAGGAGGAATCAGCCAGTCCAATGATCTTCTACGCACTTTTTGGACCGTAGGTAATAACGTTAGAAAAAGAATCGCTTATTGCAGGGGGTCCGGCCAGCCTCCTTCCCCTTTACTTAGTATTAGGCTTAATGTGAGGCTCATGTAAGATCTTAGCTTAAGCTGAGGCTAAGGCTTAGGCTTAGTATAACGAAAATGCATTGTATGGATTTCACTTCCACCCTTCAAAGTTACACTGGCCTTCTTGCCTTTCGCCACTTCAAATTAAATACATTGATCTTTTTATTTGGGACTAGCATTAAGAACCCCAATTGCGTTGGTTTTAGTAAAATATTTATCATTCCTAGGTAGACAAAAAATTGGCAATATATATTTGTCGCCAATGTATTATGGCTATATCGTAGGCGCCGAAGGTGTGTCGGCTTTGGAACGGGTTGTGGATGGTCTCATGCGCGGGGGTTAATTCCCGAAATTGTTTGAAATCCAAAATTTTTCCAAACAATTTTTCCCAATTTGCGATAAATTTCCCTAAATATCCGTATTTTATACTAATTTTTCACTAGTTTGTGCCACTTTTAACCCTGCAATTTGCGGGGGAGTGGGTTGCGGTGCCTACATGCTGGGGGACATATTTGGCAGGCAGTGGGTCCGATTTTACAAGAGTAATCGCCTACCCCACCTAGTAATCGCCTACCCCACCAATGAGCGATATGAGTCGATTAAAATTTTGCACAAGCTATAACCGCCAACAAATAGATTAGTTGAAAGTTTGAAATGAGAATTTTTAGTGTCATTATGCGATCTGGAAACATATCACGGTATATTTCAACTTTTCATGTCTGCTTACAAGGAGTTGCTAAAACTGGGATCGACAACTGAAGAACTTTTTATTTCAGCATCTTACTTAACTGGGGCATCGGGTTACTTCTGTGACCCGCAGAGCAGTTTGTTTGTCGGCAATTCAAGGTTAGGAGGCTACATTGGGTTACTACGGTAAAAATCCCATCATATTATCAAAATCAAATATATATATTCTGACACAACTAATATGAATCATAATTTGATTCGCAAAGTTTCCTTTCGACCTGATCATATAATTAATTATTAAATCCATGGATTTCACATATTGGAACCAGAAATAAATTATTTATAACTATACATCAGTTTAGCTTATTAGTTCATTGCAAAATTTGCAACTACAGCATGCGGCTGATTGATTTCCGGCTATCTTGCTGAATAGAGATTGGGGCAATGTATATCATATCAAAGTACATTGACTTGGAATTGAGTTCTGGCAAGCCACGATACCGAAACAAGGTTAAGCTTTTCTCGCATAGTGTAACACATTTTGACACAGCGTAACATTGTGAGGCGATACTTTTGGTAATATCGATGTCAAAAAACAGTTTATCGTTTTATAAGCAGTCAAATACTTTGTTAGCACCAAATTCATTTGTCCAGTGGTTGGGTGAATTTGCCTTTCTTTGGTTAAATCTCACCTCAGATTCGTAAAAAGTTATCACATTAAATACTCACAATGTTATTAGTAGTAAGAGCGGTCCACATACGTTCAGAACGGTGCAGTCTTTGTCTCAAAAAACGTGAATCAATTATCATCAGCCCGTATCAGTAAAGAGTTAGGACTGCTTGAAACATTGTCGGTAAACCTGATCGAAGGAACTAGCGATTACTTTAGTCTATCTGACTCTGATTATATGTACTGTCAACACCGTTTCATTTCCGCGATTTCACAGTTCGATCATATAGCTGCTAAGACTTTATACAAACCTAATGATAGTTAAATTTGCAATAAAGCTTCCATGGAAATGTTACTGTAGTTAGAGAACCATACCGAGAGTTTTAGTGTCATGTTCTGGTTGAATTTAAACTTATTAACCTAAACAATTATTTACAGTTAAGTCGGCATAAATCCGTGTTTGGTTTATAGATAGATATCAGTTGTTTTTTGTTTAATATTAGGCAAATATATAGTTTTATTATTAGGAGCCTAGGAGCCGAACTGAGCCAGACAAGGTTCGTCACGAACAGAACCGGTCCAGATATGGTTTAGGAAGAGCAGATCACCGCCTTAACCTGAAAACCTGTTCTTTCTCATCTCTGAAACGATTTACTTCAGCAACCACGACGTCCGAGACTAAAAATTAAAAACTAATCTATCTTATTGTAATATTTGGAATTATAGTGCATTATAAGTAAGAAGCTTTTACTATAAATAAACCAATCGATGATAAGGCAACTTAAAACATTAGCTGAATACATGCAGCATTCACAGGCAGACAGAAGTCGAAAACAAAGGCACAACTGGATGGCTGTGTGAAAAACAACCCCATAGCTGCTGCCGATGTGCCATTGCA
>JASANE010004056.1:0-19665 GCA_030248225.1 Trileptium ribeirensis | reverse complement strand
TATGTGGTTCTTCGTTCAGTTCCTATTGCTTCCCTCCTGGTTTCAGAGTTGCGCAAACTTTTATCAAAGTCGAAAAATATTGGAAAAAATGTGATGAAGAAAAGGTTTTGGTGATGAAAAATGAACATTTTGTGGCGGAAGGGGAGTTGTTATACATGGCTCACTTAGGATTATTCAGGGGCAACTCCCCTTTCCACATATAAAAAAGCCGATAAGAAAAGAATAATTAGGCAAACAGCTAAATTCTGGTTTCATTCCTTATTGCTGGTTTCCTTTTACCAGTAAAATTGATGATTTTCTATAGCCCTCTGCCAGCAGCAAAATGTTGGGACATCAAACTATAGAGTTTACTATCGGGTAAGTTCCTTTCCACTCCAACTCTGTTTCATACCAATGTTCGTTAACCTTCCACCAGTACTGAACTTGTTTCGGTGTAACGAGACGTTATGTTGTATTGTTTTCACTAAAGGCGTATTCACACGCTCAAACATTTTGTTCAAATTTTGATGAAAAAATTTGAGCTCAAATTTTGATCAAAATTTGAAAGCATCTTTTTGCATTTTTGGTAGGTTTGAACGTGTGAACACTGTTCAAACTTTTCAAGGATATTCCGTTGGCCATTCATTGGCGAGAAGTATCACTGGAAAATGTTTGAGCTAAAATTTTCATCTCAAATTTTGAAACATCGCAATCACCGTCAAATTTTGGTCAAAATTTGAGCAAAAAATTGAACGTGTGAACGCAGATTAAGACATCGTGTTGGATCATCGCAGATTGGGAATTATTGACTGCGCGTAATCATAGCCATTTTGAATTCTCGTCGGTCAAAGCTGTTCGTGGATTCTTATCGCGTTCATTTCCTATCTGTTTTCAGTTTTTGCTTTGAAAATAGCCATACGTTGCGTGTATACTTTTGGTCGGAGTCAAACCTGTTTGGACATAAGAATTTCTGATGTTCTAACAATTTTGTTATCGCAAAAACTCACTCTGTTTCAAAAAACACACATTTAGCTAATCTTTCACGAAAACATGTATGTGATGTTTAGGTTCATACGAAGCTGCAAATTCTACTGGACAACGAAACCACCGCAGCCAGTGGTGTCTACCGGCCAGAAATTGCTGATCCCGACCATTGTGGAGCTTTGAGCGCGCGTATATTTGAACTGAGTTTGTTGACGGTAAAGGATCCCGAGTAACAACAGTGCATTGGGGGAAAGTATGCCGCCTGTCGGCACTATAATGTAAACCCATGTTGGATAGCACCGACGTTTCCGCGCTTGCACCCATCATTTCTCATGTGGAAGAGTAATCCAAGGATATAAAGATGAAAAATAATCCACCCGTTCAACCAACCGCGTCAAAGCTGGTGCTACGACCTATCTCTCACAAAGGACAAACCAAGGGAATGATGAATCCCAGGAATGCAAGGCCGAAAATGTCCGTGTCACCCAACATGGGTTTACATTAAAGTGATGGAAGGGTCATACTTTTTTCTTATGCACTCGCGATATATTAGCAAGAGTCCACGGTGATTTATTCTGCTGATAAACTTGAGACTCTTCAGTTTCTCACTTTCGTCCGTCGTACGTCGTGGTCGTCTTCCGTCTTCCAATTTTATGACCTACTTGGTGGGTCATAAACATGATTACCCCACCTATGTCATTAAACCACCACATTCTGAATTCCCCCAGCTTATTTGACCACCGACTTATAGCTTGCTCATTCTCTTGGGTCGCTAAATTTACTAGGATGTATTTTAGTGACCTAAGAAGTGGCACATCAAAATGAATGGAGTTCTAAGTTTAGTGGTCTGAGAAATTAGGGGTCTGAATGTGTGCTTCATGCACATGAATGAGGTAGTCATGTTTATGACCTACCAAGTGAGCAATAAATCTAGCGGTAAGACTCGAAACGACCGTTACGTACCGTAGAAGACAAAAACAACGAGAACCTGCAGAAACCTACAAAGATCGTTGGTGGTACCTAGCTAGAATACCTGGGGGGTTAGTAAGCCGAAAAACGAACATATCATCGGATAAGGGCACGCACATAAACAAGATCTAGTGCTATCTACAAATTGAATTATAATGAGCTCTTGCTATTAACGAGAGTGCATTAGGGAAGAGTATGACACACTATTCTCTAATGGACTCCTGATATTAGTAATCGAGCGTTGTTGTTTGGTTTTCTTTGCTGTTACAGGCTGCTAAACGTAGTGTGTGCATTTTTAGCACATGGAAAAATCAATACCGTTTGCTGTGCAAAATGTATGATTTATAATAAAATGTAAAATTTACCTATCTAAAAAATTTCTAACAACGGCGCGTGTAGGAAATTATAAAAGCACTATAAATATTGTGAATGCCAAACTTTTTGATACATTGTGGGTTTCCGATAGCGCTCCTGAATAGGTTTCTCAAATTTGAAATCAGTTCCGACCCAGGGGACGGGGCGGGGGGCCAAGTGCGGTCACATGCTAAAATCATAAGCTTGGGTGTACATCGGTGAAGATAGGTTAAACACAATTCCGAGCAGTCGCTGTGCTGAATTTGACGGGACAATACTTACTATTGTTGCGTTACTATTATTTGTGTTTTTTGCGAGCCAAAGAATCTAAGGGACGGAACATTAATGGGGTTATGGGGTCCCGTTTTATCAGGGGAGGTCGCGATTCGGCCAAACTGGAATCGTCCGCCCATTCCTTCTGTTCTATAGGCCATATAAAAGTATTGTAGGTCATCTTTAGCATGCGTGTTCGTATTTTGGGATCTTTTTGGCTATATATCTTCAGCCTGAAATTTAAATTTTGAAGATACAGCGGTAATTTTGGTACCATTGTACTCAGTTCGTCACTGCAGCTTAGAATATGTCTACTACAACCACAGTTATTTTATTTTTCGATTTGTTTTACTAACCAATAGTCCGGCTTGCAAGGGCGACCTCAATCGCAAGGCGCCAGAATCGGGTGTATTCTGTTCATACCTTAAAGATTTGCATTTATGCGAAACGAGTGCCTAAGCACTAGTACTAATCCTGTAACTTATGAACGGATTCAGCTGGTATACTGAACTTGTCATGCGGTTCGAGCGGTATTTGACGATTCATGGATGAAAATTGTTGTTCCCATAAATCAAAAATAGAATGTATCAATGATTGTGGTTGTCAGCGAACTTGACAGCTTTAGCGCTGGGTTGTTAAAGATCCTATAAGTGTTTTTAACACATTGTGTTAACTACATAATTATGCTATCGAGGCCTGTAGTTAGCCGTCTTTAATACGAATTTTTATTCAATTTATCTTCTACTGAATCGTAAATACAATTGGGTTTGTTGTACTGTGGATGCGTTAAAAAACAATAATTTAGAATAATTGTTGAATTCGAGTGGAATGAGCGAGCGAAGCAAGCGAGCGAGTGGAACGAGAATTTTCAATTTTGGCTCTGGAGGGGGGGGTTGAGGAGGTCCTGTCTGTGTGTGTCTGTCTGTGTGTCACACCTGGATCTCGACAACGGTTGGGCGGATTTTGAGCTCATTCGAACCGCAATGGTCGATTTAGGTGTAGTGACGGAGCCCGATTTTTGAAGTTTTTGCCGTGAGAAAAGTTATGGGGTAAAATGACGTCATTTTGGTCCATTTTTCGGGCATCCCCTCCAGTTTTTGCGACTTTTCTCAATAAGTACACGAGGTATCCGCAAACTAATAGGGTTATTCCATGTAGCTTTACCAGGGCTTTCCAATGATATATAACAAGTTTTTCAACTACTTCCCAATCTGGAGTCTATAAGCTTATAGTTGGGGCCAAATTTCATATTTGGTGAAAAGCGTGGGAAATGCACCTAAATGTGTGTTTTTGTTGCTTTTAGTATCTTATATGGGGTTTTCTGGGCAGATAAACTCATTGCAAGTGTTAAAAATATTGTTGGGCAAATATTTTTTACACTTCTGGTTCATACTTGGCATAAAAAATGACGTTTTCGAAATTTTTGGTGACAAGTGTGGGAAAAGCACCTGAATGTGTGTTTATTGTTGGTTTTAGTGTCGGATATGGGGTTTTCTGGGCCGACAAGCTCATTGCGAGTGTCAAGAATATCGTGTGGCAAATATTTTTCGCACTTCTGCTTCGGAGGATTGTTCTCACCATTCGAATTCTGGCTCGCAAGCGAGCTTCACTAGTTTAAATCTGATGATTCCACCAAATTTTATTCGAGATGCTCCAATTGAACAGCCCCCAAAATTTATCATAAAACCACTAAAAGATTCTTCTTATTGAAATTAGCCGTGTCTTTTCTTGTTTTCGTTGGAACAATAATTACTGCACTGGGAATCAATATCGTTTCGTTGGGTATGATCCAGTATTGCAATTGCTTCCTCTGATCACGATTCTGCTTAAATTGTTGTTGTAAATGTCCAACTGGCTGTGTATTCTATTTTGCAGCGTCATCCGCTCTTGGCCGTTCGACAGCTGGCGACTCATATTTTGGCCGGTCTGCCATTACAAGGTCCAAACAGGCTTCATCCGGCGCTAAGTATGAGGTAACAAACACGAACACAGCGACGGTTTTTATGTTTGATTTAGCGTAAGAGCTGTCAGGGTGTGACATCGTCTCCGATTTTTACCAGAGTGTGCAGCATCAGTTTAAGTAACTGTAACTTTCTTAATTTGGTCATAATTTTAGTATTTACTTTACATGCCACACCGCTGGAGCGACTCGTATGCAATGCGTGTGGTAAATGTTAAGTGTATGGTCTACAGCCAGATTTAAGAAAGCAGCCAGTGTAAGTTTAAATCGATGTCACTAAAAATTGGATATCAACCTGTTTCGAGTTGCGGGACTTTACTAAACAAAAATGCTGCAAAATAGTTCTAAGTATTCTATGTTCTTCAAAAGATAATTCTTTGAGATTTCAAGAAATAAGTTCTTTGAATGTTAAAACAATATCGGGTGGTGCAAAAATCAAAGCAACTTCTCCTAAATTTCATGAAAAGTTTTGTTGAGTATTGTTGATTTAAATGTTGACACTGTGGATAGCTGATGATCTTTCAGACTGGGCAACGTTTTTAGCTTAGACTTTTTTGATGAATAATTGGGCTATCACACTGGCGTAAAATGTGTTAAAATCTGAAACTGCTGGCTTGCGTCAAATTATAAGCCATGTACTACGGCGTGCGCAGAGTTATACGACAAACTGAGAAACAGCATTTTGTCAAAAGCAGGTGTCTCTTTCCTGGAGATTGAATTTTTGGTAGATGCTACGCTGTTGTGAAAGTCGCAGTTGAATTGGAAAAATGTAACAATAAATTATAATAAATACTTGTAGCTAGCTAAGTAATTAAAGTATAAAATAAACAATATTTGAAAGTAGGATTTTAAAGTTCATTCACGATGGGCTGAACCCAATAAAAAGAGACTATAGTGGGCTTCTAGCCGTTCCTAAGCTTCAGTTTTGTGAAATTTGGTACACGTAATTATGGTGCTTTTGACCAAAACTCCAAACTTACGCAGCAGCGGTGAGCGAATTAATGTTTGGTGTGATGTAGGGTTTTCAACCCAACGGTTCATATTTTTTTTAGTTTTGCCACTTTGTTTCATACACATCGGTCAATGTTGTCGTAGCTTAAAATTTTTAAATTTACTTATTTGAAGATTTAGAAATGATTATGACTCTGTGTTCTCAGTAGTTAGTGTTAATGTGCCAGATTTAGAAATGTTGATTATGAGTCTGTGTTTTCAGTATATATTAATGTGCTAGTTTTGTTTTTATCACAATGTTGAGATGTTCGCCCGAAGTAATTGGTTGTACGTTAAACGGCGAAGTGCACACAGCGTCACCGCCCAGCGTCCGGAAGACTTTTAGTTACTACTATGCGTTACTCACAGAAAACTGTGCGCAACTTACTCATCATTGTCATTATATACACACGTGTGCATGGAAACATTCAGTATGTAACAACCTTCGTGAGATACGCAAAGTGGGTTCTGCGTAACAATTTTGGTACGTTGTTTCGCATAAGCAGTATTGTATGTAGCAACATTGCTAAAGTTCTACTGATTAGCTAACTTAGTAATGTTGCTACATGCATTCACAACTTTATAACAATATCCCAGTCGTAATTGTAACTGGAATACAAACGTACGAGGTAATCATATCGAGGAGTCCAACTTATGTTATACCCTGTTTCAACCATGCTGTACTTGTGCGCATTGACATTTATTTGCGTGCACCGACTATACGCTGTTTGGAAGCTTATGCCAAATACATCTAGTTGTAGATTTCGACAAGCCAGTTACTTGCTGCTCATGTCACGCCATCATTTATTTAGTGCAGCTGGTCATACACTACACAAATTATTGTAGCTGGTAAGGCAACGTCTAAAAGCAGTGAGTAACTGTCATGCCAGAATCTACAAATCGGTGCATTTGGCATACCAACCATCAAAATGTTTGGAGTTGATGCTTTGTCGTCTTTTTACATCCTTAATAAATACCTACCGAACATGCAGCTTCAGCGTAGAATAAGGTAAATCCCACTGTTTTAAATCCCAAGAATTTAGCTGTAACGTCAAATGATTTTACACAGCAGCTGACGTCGGAGAAGATTGCACTCAAACAGTAAGCTTTCGCTTAGTACATATAGTCTAATAGTAAGCGTTAAATCAATTGGTCGAAAGCAGGCGATCGAAAACGGTCTTCAAACAAAGCTAAATACATCTCCAGTTCGTACTGGATATGATCATACTGGCTTAGGCAAGACACATTTTTCGCAGGGTAAATTTTGCGGCTTCGCGAGTAGTTGGGACCTCATGTATTTATTATCTCGATAACCAATCAGCGATGTAGTTATGTACTTATGCGTAACAGCAAAGTTGTTGCGCAGAGCCCGCTTAGCGTAACAACTCACGAAGGTTGTTGCCTGCTGGTCAAATGTAATGTTTCCATACACACGTGTGTATGTGCTGACGATGTCGAGTAAGTGCACACCATTGCAAACGACGCACTATTTCAATATCTTTTATGGTTGTGATTTCAGGAGTCCGTTGGAGCACTTTGATGCTCTTGCTAAGGAAAATGAAGATTCACTTGCGAACAAGTCATCAACAAATCATGATGTTGACGCTGCGACACCTATCAGCACTATTAATGTACGTTGGACGAGACGGTTTTAGCAATATTATGTCTTTATAACGTGTGTCGAATTTAAAGGCGTACCTAACTGCTATGTCTAAATTTTCGGGTTTGGACATATTAAGATCTCCACAAACGCTGCGTCATACAGTAGGGCTGGAAATTCTGCCCCTAAATGCTGTCCATCTGCGCTACAACTTACTAAGCAGCCACAAAGCACTGGTCGTCGTAGCTGCGATAAGTGCATTTACATCTGTGTATTGCGTTTTTTAATTAATGCCGGATTTTCACGCTAAACTGATCATGGACCCCAAGCAAATACTATAAGTGTAATCAGGCAACCAGAAATAAATACTAGTCCCGCCAGGAATGACTTCGGTCATCTCTGCCGAGTACTGTGTTTACTGTTTTCTTTCCCGGGTAGTTTCGTATTGTTTTTAAATTAAAAATGTACGATCGTCCAAAGTTTACTCGGGTTCAAAGCGTAATGCCAGTGGATCTCTCTGCATAGTGAGTCATATAGGTACATCCGCAACGTTGATTTACGGAATTAACTAATTATTATTTACATGGATTGCGAAAGCCTGTAGTTATTGATACTTTGGCTAAGATTTATTTTTTCATATATGGGACTGCCTTATACCTAAACACTGAGACTAGGCTTAGTCGTACGTTAATGGCGCTGTACACCAACTCCCACTTAAACCACGCAACTGAAATCCGCCGCGTACTGACCCGTGCGAAATTGGTCCCGCCCCGCTTCCAACTCTGCGTCCGGGAGCTCGAACTGATAAAAACACAGTTTCATATCGATCGGCTATGTCAAAGCGGAAGATGGTCGTCTTTTGGATTGAGCGATATAATACAATTATGGACAGAATAATAGGAACCCGTCCGGGACTAGCAATCGAACTCATTGCGAATAAAGTGACGAAAGTTTCTGTAACAGCTGATGGAATAATAATTGCTCGTCAATTTCATTGCTACATTCGCCAGATTTATCTCTCTAGGTTGTGCTACAACCTTCCGTCAACAATTATAGAAAACTACAATGCGATAATAATTATTAATAATTATAATAATTATAATAATAATTTTAATAATTATAATAATAATAATTATAATAATTATAATAATTATTTATTATTGTTATAGCCATATCGAAGCATTACAATTTTCAAGCTCTTACCGTTCGGGGTATGAAGCGAATGCCTTATGAGGACTTTTCCGGGAATCGACAACGTGGTTATACAAAGCAAAAAATCCATTTTCTCAAACTTTACAAACAAATATATTTTGCCGTAAACAATATCTTGATAATTTATTGGTAACTCGTGGCTTCGACACAAACTTTCACACATGCAAAATTTTAGGGTAATTCATTTCCAAAACCAACTTTAGGGTAATTGGAAAATAATTGACGTATAAACTGCAGCCACGACCAAAATATAAGACGTCAAATCGTAACACTGATAAAAATGGAAATCGGGTGAAGTTTCGTATTATCGCGAAATGAAAATTTCGGTCTTAATCTGCACTTAGTATATATTTCAAATAGGGTAGATTATGTAGCACTTTGGCGTCTTTTGCCGTTCTGATGCCTTACAATCGGGTTCCAGTTCCAGTTATTTCTATTTTAGGCCAAGATGTGGAAGGACCTACAAGCGGAATTGACTGGAATACTTAGTTTGAAACATGTTGCTAAACTCTTATTTACAGTAAAGTAAAAGACAACGAGAAAACGTACAGGTCCGAGCTGAATTTGGAGTAGATTTTAGCTCAATGTGTTTCAACAGGTCAGCCAGCCGCAACTGCTCTCGTGACGGTGTTGGTACATCAGCTTTCGCGACTTTAGCAAAGGAGCTAGCTGAGGAGCCTGAACGAAGTCGTGGAAATTCACGAATTAGTTTCGTCAGACTCGTAACTCTAGCATTGCAAATTTTCGACATACCACGTTAAATTTTTCTCTTCCTGCTGTGCAAGTTAGAATAGCGCTTTTGAAAGGTGGGTGTTCAGAACTAATTAATATCGTATTCCACATGCAGTGTGCAGCATCGTGTTGGTATTAGAAGTGACGAAACGCCAGATTTTCAGGCTTTGACTCGGCTTGGCTCCTCGTGAGCCACGTCCGGCTCAGCTCGGCTGGGCTGACACAGATATATCTTATGTTGTCTCTACTAAGCTCTTCGTGAAACAAGTACGGATCGCTCGGCTCTGCTCTTTCGACGGGAATCCAGGTTTGGCTCTTAGCATCATAATTAAAAATGTTTGCGTTTCAAAAAAAAATTATATAATATACAAAGGACCTATATATAGTTGCTTTTGGAGCTTTCGAGAGTTGAGCTGAATATAATATCTCTGCTGTTCTTGCTATATTTCAAAAATTTGCGAGCGGAGTTTCCACTTATAACTATGCTAGCGGCCAAAATGGTAAAAATGGTCATAACTCAAAACCGGATGATTGATCTTAACAAATTTTTATTTGATCACACATTTAGTCTATTTGTGCCCTTTCATTAGACGACGTGTTCCAGGTCAAAATGGGGCATTCACATCACATTTTTTACAATTGGGCCATTTTATTAGTGTTTTTGGTCATTAGAAGCAGAATTGTAATATGACTAAAATAACCGTAGCGTTGTTATTAAACTATAATTGCCGGTGTATAATTGCTATCGTGGGATTTTAAGCGGGCTTAGGAACCTGAATTTTGAACGACAAAATGGTCTATATATTTTGTGCAATAATCACTTTGGGAGGAAAATCGTCTGAATCGTGTCCATTTTCAAATCGGACAGGCTATTTTGAGCAAAGTTGCTCCAATTTTTCATTCGCTTTATGTTCATTAAATTATGAGTGCATTACAGAAGAGTGACACTTCCCCGTCTCTAATGTCCGTGTTTGATGAGACGGGCCCTTTTAGCATGATCTCCTCATTTCTGCATCTGTCGTCAAGCAGACACCCAGTTTTAGGTGGTTGCTCGGTCACACCCGGTTCTAGAGGGGTAGGTTAATAAGTAGCTAGCGGTTTAACCGACTCCTCAGATTGGGAGTCTGAGCTAGCCCGCCCCCCCTTTAAAATTGGGGAGGGGATTAGGCCGAAAACGCCGTAACTTCAAACAAGGGTTACCATATATGAGTGTTGGGAAGTGTCATACTCTTCTCTAATGCACTCTTGATTATATTAATTGGGCACGAGAGAGATGGTTTTTCATTCTTGTTGGCAGCTCCAGTTGTCGTTCATTCTCTGATTCATGATTTTGGTTCTTATCGAGTGACTCTTTTCTGTGGTGTCGACAATTTTATTTTTAAAACCAATATTACGCTGAACGTGTCAGCTGAAAGGTCACCGCGTAAAATTTCTAGCATTTTATGTCTGTATACCTAATAAGTTGTGGATCAGGCAATACTATTGTGAATAATAGTAAATAAATTACTGCGTAATTATTTGATATTTCGAGCATTTCGCACAGCTGTTTGGGTTGGAAACAATGCGTCTGGGTAATTTCTATGTTCTTGAACCACTAATTCATACTCCCGCCATGTTTATGACCATTACCTTCACGCTCGCCATGTTCGTCGGCTGGCTGTATTTTCGCTTTCACCCTTTCGTTTTTTCGCGCTGTTCGGTATGTTTAAGAAAGAAAGAGGTTAAAGCACAATTATTGTCGAAGGTCCGAGGGTAGATGGCCCTGGGTGGCGTCAATTCCTGATATTTTTTGCAACTCGATATACCACCGCCCGATCTTCGCCAAGTTGCGATAAATTTTTCCTAATTTCATCTAGGTCTTACCAATTCTACCACAATTCTTTTGCCACTTTTCACACTATTTTCGTCAAAAAAATTTTTCGTTCGGGCCTCGCCAATGATAACGATTTTTGACCCGACAGCGCACGAGGTTACTCTACGATGCAACGCGTTCGCTCAGTTGTTTGTGTTGTGAGGAAACCTTAAGACTCCCAGCAACAGTGCCGTCATACCGCAATTACGGTTAGCGAATCGGGATCGATACATCCGGTCGGTAGTAATTTGTTTTAATGCTACTAGAAAGATGCAAGAGGTTGTTAACTGATAGAAAAAATGGCATCACATGTACCGCATATATTTTGTCGAAGAATTATCAACACGCAATTGCACGCAATTTTTCATGCCGATGCGAGTATTTTTCAACTCCGGGGTTTGCAAACTTTGGACGTACATCTTTACGTAACTGCACTGCAAAAACATTGAGTCAAATTTTGAGTATTATGTCGGTTTTTTAACTCAAATTGAGTCAAGTTTTGGTTCTTTTCTTTTATCGCCACCAGCCCGCGTTTACCCAAAAATGGTCAGATTCTGGAAATTTGGGTATTTTTGTGATCCTCGTGACCTCCTATAATCATTTCAACCAAAAAATTGAATTTTAAAATTTTAGATTTTTTTATTTTTTCGGGTCTCAAGGGTCCCCCTTGGGAACCCAAAAAATTTTTCTCTTAAAGATTTTATTTTTACTCCCCATTCGACGCGGCTTGACGAGTTGAGTCTAACGGTGCTATTTTGACGGGATCCGATAAAAGTATCTTATGTTAGGATCAAAAACTGTTCAATTGCTGAGCCTCTCAGGCGTCAAAAGTTTTTGGACATAACGTAGAATCCCGTTAAAAATATCACCATTCGATTCATCTCGTCAAGCCGCGTCGAATGGTGGGTGGATAAAATCAAACTTTTAAGGAAAAATTTTTAAGTACCAGAGAGAGACGCGAAAAAATCTAAAATTTTAAAATTCAAGTTTTTGGTTGAAATGATCATGGGAGGTCTCGAGGATCGCAAAAATACCAAATTTTCCAGAATTTGACCATTTTTGGGTAAACGTGGGCTGGGGGAGGATGATGGAAAAAACCCAAGTTTTTTGTGTCAAACGTTGAGTTAAACTTTAACTCCAGCTTCGGGTTTTAAAAGAAGGATTATTAAGAGTCAAAATTGTAGTTAATTTGAGTCAAACTTGAGTGAGATTGAGTCAGCGTTTAGCTCAAACTTACGATCAATGGTGAAAATACAGCTAATCCGCAGTTCCAATTGAATTCTTGTAAAGACTTATATTAGCCTTGCAGTGTGCTGTTGTGAGCAACCCCCTTTTCGAAATTTCTAATTTGGTGTATAATCGGGTGATAGATATCGGTCGGTGCCCGGAGTCCCCAAATAAAATCCATATGATTAAATTCCTGCAACGGAAACAGTTTATAGATTGCAGGCTCAATTTTCGAGATCAGAATGAGTACGTCGGTAACATCGGCGAGCCAATCTTTGTGACCGTAGAACAGTGTTGTCGGCACGGCAAAGGCTTGTAGCGGATATTGTGGTGGCGTTGTCTAAATAAACACATTAAAACATGGAGAGTTAACACCTTGCTCGAAATATATGATGCAGGGTTCAGCAATGCCCTGTCTGCGCTTGGATTTGGCACAATGTTTAAAAATCCTGTGTCAGCTCTTGGATTACGTGCAATTTTATAAAATCCTCTGTCAGCGCTTGGATTTTGCACAATGTTTAATAAAATCCCCTGTTAGCGCCTGGATTACGTGCAATGTTTAACAATCCCCTGTCAGCGCTTAGATTTCGGACAATGTATAACAATCCCCTGTCAGCTCTTAGATTTCGCACAATGTTTAACAATCCTTGTCAGCGCTTGGATTTCGTACAATGTTTAAAAATCCTCTGTCAGTGCTTGGATTTCGCATATATAATGTTTAAAAATCCTCTGTCAGCGCTTGGATTTTGCATAATGTTTAAAATTCCTCTGTCAGCGCTTGGATTTCGCACAATGTTTAAGAATCCTCTGTCAGTGCTTGGATTTCGCATAATGTTTAAAAATCCTCTGTCAGCGCTTGGATTTTGCACAATGTTTAAAATTCCTCTGTCAGCGCTTGGATTTTGCACAATGTTTAATAAAATCCCCTGTTAGCGCCTGGATTACGTGCAATGTTTAACAATCCCCTGTCAGCTCTTAGATTTCGCACAATGTTTAACAATCCTTGTCAGCGCTTGGATTTCGCACAATGTTTAAAAATCCTCTGTCAGTGCTTGGATTTCGCATAATGTTTAAAAATCCTCTGTCAGCGCTTGGATTTTGCACCATGTTTAAAATTCCTCTGTCAGCGCTTGGATTTTGCACAATGTTTAATAAAATCCCCTGTTAGAGCCTGGATTACGTGCAATGTTTAAAATTCCTCTGTCAGCGCTTGGATTTTGCACAATGTTTAATAAAATCCCCTGTTAGAGCCTGGATTACGTGCAATGTTTAACAATCCCCTGTCGGCGCTTAGATTTCGGACAATGTATAACAATCCCCTGTCAGCGCTTAGATTTCGCACAATGTTTAACAATCCTTGTCAGCGCTTGGATTTCGCACAATGTTTATGAATCCTCTGTCAGTGCTTGGATTTCGCATAATGTTTAAAAATCCTCTGTCAGCGCTTGGATTTTGCACAATATTTAAAATTCCTCTGTCAGCGCTTGGATTTTGCACAATGTTTAATAAAATCCCCTGTTAGCGCCTGGATTACGTGAAATGTTTAACAATCCCCTGTCAGCGCTTAGATTTCGGACAATGTATAACAATCCCCTGTCAGCGCTTAGATTTCGCACAATGTTTAACAATCCTTGTCAGCGCTTGGATTTCGCACAATGTTTAAGAATCCTCTGTCAGTGGTTGGATTTCGCATAATGTTTAAAAATCCTCTGTCAGCGCTTGGATTTTGCACAATGTTTAAAATTCCTCTGTCAGCGCTTGGATTTTGCACAATGTTTAATAAAATCCCCTGTTAGCGCCTGGATTACGTGCAATGTTTAACAATCCCCTGTCAGCGCTTAGATTTCGGACAATGTATAACAATCCCCTGTCAGCTCTTAGATTTCGCACAATGTTTAACAATCCTTGTCAGCGCTTGGATTTCGCACAATGTTTAAAAATCCTCTGTCAGTGCTTGGATTTCGCATAATGTTTAAAAATCCTCTGTCAGCGCTTGGATTTTGCACAATGTTTAAAATTCCTCTGTCAGCGCTTGGATTTTGCACAATGTTTAAAATTCCTCTGTCAGCGCTTGGATTTTGCACAATGTTTAAAATTCCTCTGTCAGCGCTTGGATTTTGCACAATGTTTAAAATTCCTCTGTCAGCGCTTGGATTTTGCACAATGTTTAAAAATCCTGTGTCAGCGCTTGGATTTTGCACAATGTTTAAAAATCCTCTGTCAGCGCTTGGATTTTGCACAGTGTTTAAAATTCCTCTGTCAGCGCTTGGATTTTGCACAATGTTTAAAATTCCTCTGTCAGCGCTTGGATTTTGCACAATGTTTAAAAATCCTGTGTCAGCGCTTGGATTTTGCACAATGTTTAAAAATCCTCTGTCAGCGCTTGGATTTTGCACAATGTTTAAAATTCCTCTGTCAGCGCTTGGATTTTGCACAATGTTTAACAATCCCTTGTCAGAGCTTGGATTTCGAACAATGTTTAGGATTCCCCAGCTAGCGCTAGGATTACGTGATCGTCAGCGGAATACGCAAACCACGGAGCTATAACTACAGAAGCTGATGCTCGATTGCGTAATGGTCCTATCAAAGCGAGCAAATAACGCGTCTCCGAGTTGGTAATTGCCGAAATTTAACTGCAATGCTTCTTCGCATTTCGCAGCGCTGCGTTATGGCTTGTTTAAGATTGGTGAATCCTAGAAAAGCTGTGACGGCATTTTTAGCTTTGGCCACGACATTTCAAAAAATAGCCGCATCCGATTAAATGTAAAAGCCGATTCGTTTTTGTTTCAGGCTGTGTGAGTGATTCTTGTCCGCTGGTGGAAATGCCAAATATCTCAGTTTCCCAATGATTGATTGCAGATATGGTTAGGAAAAAGAACAGCTCAGTTATATACGGGGCTTCGGGGGCAGATTGCCACTGCCCCAGCTGTAATAGTATAAGACTCATGTAATGACCTTATCTTAGGCTTAGGCTCAAGTTTAGGCTTAATACATCGAGAACGCCATAGCATGTATTTCTCTTCCGCACCTAACGATGACCAATCTATCAGTTAACAAGATTTTACTTATCGATGACCAAATCCTGGAGGATTTACTACTACTTCAGCTGAGTTGAATCAACTGCTTACTACACAGTCTTATGGTCTGCACTGACACTGTTTTGGCCTTACTTGATTGTACATTAGCTGATTCCATTTGGCTTCACCATAGTCGTACTTGGCACACTGTTTGCTGAGCACCATCTAAAATTATTGCAATACAAACAAGTTCTATACATAAGCTCCTTATAAATTTTCAATAAGCTTAGTACGTCTTTTAATTTCAGAGCATTTTAAATTTCGTCAACCTGAGCAGAAGTGAAGAAATTGATGCTGCGCTAGGACCGGTGGGTTTAGCGCCATTGTTTGTAATTTCATGTTAGCCAGATCAAACCATGACTAATATTTAAATTAAACAAATGTATAAGTAATAAAATTAATAGATATCAATTTATTCGTAGCTGAACTTTGACCATATCTTTACAAAGTTGCAGACAGTAGCAGTAACATTTGGACGTTTTGACCCGGAATAAATACATAAAACGAAATAAATAAGTAATAAAATTAATAGATATCAATTTATTCGTAGCTGAACTTTGACCATATCTTTACAAAGTTGCAGACAGTAGCAGTAACATTTGGACGTTTTGACCCGGAATAAATACATAAAACGAAATAAATAAGTAATAAAATTAATAGATATCAATTTATTCGTAGCTGAACTTTGACCATATCTTTACAAAGTTGCAGACAGTAGCAGTAACATTTGGACGTTTTGACCCGGAATAAATACATAAAACGAAATAAATAAGTAATAAAATTAATAGATATCAATTTATTCGTAGCTGAACTTTGACCATATGGGAGCATTCTTTGCAAAGTTGCAGACGGTAACATTTGGACGTTTTGACCCGGAAACTATATAGCACCGTATTGCATAGCTATACATTGGAAAGGATCCAGCAGTATCCGCTCATCGCAAAATCGACATAAATGGTAAAACCATGACCTTCAATAGAACCAACAATTCCAAATCTATAGGACAACGGAATATACGCAAATCTTGGTAGACAATATTGCCTTTAGCAATCTATGCCGTAGTGTGGACGAGGTTAGGAAAATATCGACTATACAATATGTAGCTTATAGGTACACCCACTGTCACAAATTAAAACAAACACTGCCCGTCTTCCTCAAGCCATAACAGCATGAATACCTACGCGATTGTGCCGCAAAATTGGCAATTTTGCCCTGGTATTCAGTTGCTAAAAGGTTATGAGATAGATGTCAGATCTGCAGTTTCAGTGGTACAGGCCCCATGTACTGAGAACATTTTTGTAACGTCACTTTACCGGTTAACATGTTATAGGTAAAACAACAATAATCGACATGATTTTTTACCCCAGCTTCTGGAAAGAGATACAGAAAGAGCGATGGGTCTACCGCTATGTGCTGATGGTTAAACGCAATCAATAGTGACAAAATTTCATATTCCCGTTTCTCCGTTTTCGACCCATAGCTGCTGATGTAAAAAACTGGTTTAGCGCGATAACCAAGCAATAGGATTATAATTGGTAACATTGCAACATGATAATCTATCTTTAGCGCAAGGCTTTGCCATTAGTTTCTAACTTAGCACGTGTTATGGTGAGTCTTGCTCGGAGTAGTATCTGTCGCAATATGTTAATGATTCCTAGGTGACTGTTACTTCTGTCTACAACATGCAACTACATTTGGATATTTCAATCTTTGTGGTGAGGAACTAACTACTTTTGCCAACCTAGATGCTACGCTGTAACCGTTGAGTTGAAAGTCGGAGTTGAATTGGAAGATATAACAATAAAATATAAAAGATACTAGGAGCTAGCTAAGTAATTAACGTATAAAATAAACAATAATTGAATCTTTAAATAGCAGTCGTGAAAGTTGGATTTTAAAGGTGCCTGCGCGATGGGCTGAACCGAATAGAAGAAACTATCGAGGGCATCATCCCGCTGTTATTTAAGCTTCCATTTTGGGCAATTTTGTATACGCAATTATGGTGTTTCTGAGAAACTCTTCAAACTTACGCAGCAACACCGCGAGTGATTTAGTTTTTGGTGTGACCTAGGGTTTTCACCCCAACGGTTTTATTAATATGTTTGCTATTACCTAGGGTTAACCCAACGGTAAAAATATATACCAAGCGCCTGGAGTTGCGAGATCCCAACTACCGTATGTGTTCCATGAAATTCTAGTTGTTGGAAGTATTTCCATATACACTCGTATGCAAAACCTATAAGTAGCATTAGCCCATTTAAATGTTTATAGATGATGGTCATAAATGTATTTTGCGAAAGATGGATCCAGACCCAGAGATAAAAATCTATGTTTTGGAGGCACTCTGGTCGCATTGAAATGAACCATCTTCCTGCCTTTTTCAAATTTGTATGCCATTTTTGCTTGTGAGTCTTCGCGATAAACTTATCGTTACTTTATCCAGGGTTCGTTTTGACTGTACCATTACTTTATTTTTGTTAAAATGTTTGTGTTTTTTCTCTTAAACATTTGTTTTTCAAAACATTATATATAAATGTTCTATAAAAATGTTTTAAACGTGTGTACTACTACAGCTTTAACTAATTCATATTTTCTTAAACATTTCTTTCCAAACTATTATTTAGCGCGTTTCAGCTATCAAGTTTTAAATCCCCATTTTCAAAACCATATTATGTGGACCACATATGCCTGATTTGATATGGGTTGTAATGCTTTTCCATAAAACCATTTGATCCTCACTGCTCGTTGCCTTTAAAATTGTCGCCTCTTCCGGGTTACTACCATTGTCACAGCCTTGAGGGAATTTTTAAAATAGAAGCCCTTCAATACTTTCCATACCGTCGAAATTTTATAATGAAATACCTATATCCAATCTTTAAAGACATATTTATTTTCAAACCCTGAACTTTATCTTAAAATTCATGATTTATTATGATAAGGGTTTTAAATTTCAACGAAACCCTTGTGTTTCCGGTATGTACGACGCCCACGTACCTGAGCAAAATGAGCAACATTCTTGAGCGAAGTGCCGGCCGGCGTATGCGCAAGGTACACCGGAATCCGCGAACTGTTCAACTGGTTCGAATCCCAGCCGGAAATCATAAAAATAAATTCTTGGCAAAGCGCATTTTGCGGCAGTAGGCCACAGAAAAATTTGGCTGATATCTTGGAGATTAAATTCGATGGCAGAAACTCGTGAGCACCAACGTGATCAAGCAGATACTGAAAACAAATAGGTAGCCGTTTGGCGCAGTTGTCAGCAGCGCTCGTCTCATAAGTATGACCTAGCGTGCACAACTTTCGTCTTCGGGCTTCGGTCAAGGTAACCCTGAGAGGCCAAAATGTAATGTATACCATGCTTTTCTCAACATACTAAGCGTAAGCCTTAGCAGGATGATTAGTCTAAGCTTAGGTCCTTGTATGAGAGATACACTAAGCCTAAGTTGGGGCGCTGTCGCTTTCCGAACCCCTGCTTAAGCTGTTATTCTTCTAACGATGTAAACGCAATGCCCCTAAAAGTTATTTGGACCCCTGATTCCCAGATCCCTTTGCTCGACCTCGGCCCCTCCGAATCTTCTTGGGTAAGTGTCTGAAGCCACTTTGCTGGCGGGCGCCCTTTTGTAAAATTGGCACCACTTTACTGGGATGGTAAACAGTGTTTCGGCGTCGAAAATGGCGTACCTTCAAGCCTTGTGCTCCGGCAACTCTGACTGCTAGTGCTACGAAATGGGAGATACACCCAGTGTCCGAGGTAAGTCGGGGACTTTTTAGTACCTTTCCATAGGAGATTGTCAGAAATTCAAAGGAATTGAAACAGTTTTTCAATCATAGTTACTATTCCGAATAGGCTACAAAATCTCTTGTGTGTCTTGTGGTTTAAGCTCTGCACGCACTTGACTACATAAAACAATGTGACTCGGCATGTGACTCGGCAAAAGTAGATGAATCAGACTTGTGTTCCAGTCCAGATTTTCTTTTTATAGTGAAATTTGCGTATATATCTCAGACGAAACCATCAACCAGAACAGACAGCCTTGGTGTTTCACAAAATGGGTTTGTTTTGGTATAAAATTGGCACAAACACTCGAACTGCCTACGTATTATTATTAGACAGGGTACGTTTCGGGATATGAATTTGGATTGTTTGACTTAGAAAACAAGCAAAGTTTATAATAAATTGGTAGAAGACACTTGGCCATATTCGTATTTTTAAACTATTTGATAACGCAATTATTTTTTAGCTCCTTCTCAAGAATGTTTGTGTAGGGGCCCTTATATTCTCAGGGAAATCCCCTGTCCCTTATGTCCCAGACAATGTTGCATCTGTTCCAGCTACCATGACGTCAACAACCAGGCAAATAAACTAAGGGTACACTGAAAATAGGTTTCTGTGAAATTTAAAAGAAATTTCTTTGAATTTTGCACCACCAGATATTCTTTTAAAATTCAAAGAAAC
>JASANE010004055.1:0-55662 GCA_030248225.1 Trileptium ribeirensis | reverse complement strand
TCTGATACTGCATTTTCCTAGCAGACGCGCATTTAACGGTATTTTAGATTGCAATTACAAGTCGAATGATAATGTTGGCCCATGGCAAATTCGAGGAACTTGTAAGACTGTGTTTGAAATTACTGCAGTATTTACACCGATAGAACCCACCCTATTTCCCCTCTGAAATTTCGTCTACCTGATCTAACGAACCCCTTATACAAGGGTTCCGGCCTACGCCCCGACTCAAGGGGGTGTCCAATTTGGACCCCACAAGAGTATGAGTTTTGTGTATTGTATGAGGCTCCCTCGGAAATGATGCTGAAGGACTAAAAGACTCGTGACTTTCAATACACGTTTACATTGGACAACTGGTAGATGTCAAATGAGGTTTCCTTGTGTTCCCCTAATGTTACTAAAAGTGGGACTGACTGGTAGATGTCATATGCTTTCCTTGTGTACCCCTAATGTTACTAAATGTTAACACTGTTTAACGAACTAACCAAATAGTGAACAGGAAAGGGAGCATATCAGACATTCATGTTGTAAAATTCAGGATAATACTGTTTTTGGAAGGGAGTGATGTTTTTTAGCTTTCGCTAACGTGAATACAAAAAGTGTGAGTCGGTTGGACTGATATGATAAATTAATGGTATATCCAATCCGTAAGTAAAAGAAATAAATTTCAATAAAAATGTTAGATTACACTTTTAATGTTTGAGTTGAGATATAACAGCTATATATATTTTTATCTTTTAAAATTACCCAATCAAAATGCATTCTAAATATTCTAAAATTTATTTTGTAATTATATCATTTTCTAATAACTTATTTAGCACGGGTGGTTAATTTTTCCAGTCGCAAGAAGCTCATGGAGTTAAACGTTTGAGCAGAAATCCGAATTTACTCAATTATGCTCAAGAATCTGTTTTTAAAAATTTAGCTCCGGTGAACGTTGGTAGTGATTTTGAAGTGCGCAGTAACTACATTTTGTTTCACCAATAATAAGAAAAGCTATTTAAAAATAATCCGTGTTGCTCTGATAGTCTCTAATTAACTAATTTTATGCCACACTTGAAACCTGTTGACATTATCGGAAGTGTCAGACTTATTGGTTGAATTCGCGGGATGGCCAACCGAATGCGCAGTTAATCGAATATGGGACATCATAACGGTTCACTATATAATTTTTGAAAGCATTGTAGGCTCAGGTGGCTTATGCTCCGAACATGAAACCGACATTATGTCAACAGAAATTTCAATGGATCATCGAAAAAGATGAGGTTGCAGTCACAATTTGGGTTATTGAGATTAGGGTTAGCTAATATTATAAACGGAAATTTAGGCTCGTTCTATATGGACGCTTCAGTAAGTAAAGAAGCAAAAATTTTGACCTGACAATTTGGGTTCATAAATCTAAATACAGACATATCCAATAAGCTGACTCAGTTGTCGAGCTTCATGTAAAATTCCATGAACCCTAGTGCTGAACACCACTTCAAATAAAAACGCAATACATTACGCATAATGTTGTGATTTAGGCATTTCAGCAGAAACTGTACAACGTTGCTAACCTAAATGGTTCTTGGACCATTTACAAATACTTATACAACGAAATATTACCCAAATTATAAAACACATACAGTTCTGAAAACGAATTGAAAGTGTGTACCGGTTAGAATTTGAGTACATAAGAAAATTATTCAATGTATTTACCTCAAAATGGTGCCGCTTATCAGACGTTTTTTAGCAGAAAGTCCTCATTTTTGCTGTTATCATCTACAAATTGGTGAGTGTGTGGACTTGATGTTATGTGACTCGCACTCATTGGTGCAACAGTAGTTTCCAGTTCAATTCCTAACCGCCGAAAAAGAGAACAAATAAGCTTAGGTAAAAGTTGTCAGTTTCTTCCCATCGTCGTTTTACGGTGTGTATATGCTTGATGTAACAAAAAACTACGACAATATTGCTAACACATCAGTCCCAAGTCTCAGCATAGGTAATTCATTAATGCCTCAACGCGGAAATTTATTTGTAAACGTCAATGAATAAGCCACTGTAATATTACGCGTTGTCTAACCGAATATATAAGAAAATTCACGAAATCTAGGCAAACATCTAAATCTGCGCTCACAATTTTAAACATTTAGCTCAAATTTTGATCAAAATTTAAAAACATTTTTGCATTTTAGGTGAGAATTAGAACATATGAACACATTTTAAGCTTTTTTATAGCATGTTGCTTCAGTCGATTATGGACAAAGCAGATACCTGAAGAATTTTGTTCCCAAAAATTAGCACTATATTGCAAAAAAGTCGGAACTTGCCATTGTCAATAAATTGCAGCAATAATTTTGATATTGGATTCGATCAAAGTTTTTTAGAAGAAATTTTTCCGAATGAAAACTTGAGCAAAATTCTCTAACATGCGAATGATAGTTGTTACAAAGTAAAAGAAATTATGCATAAATTTGATAAAGATATTGAAAAAGCGATAGTACGACATGAATTAACAACATGCAAACAATTAGAAAAGATAGCACTGTAAACGCAGCCTTTTGTTAAACGAACATAGTTGGATTCTTTGTAAAAGAAGAACTCGACGGTATCGGAGACACACGATTACCGCAAACATCAGACAAAATTACTAGAAATACTACAATAATAAACACTAAATACCAAGGTGGAATTGGTATTTTTTTCAGTTTTTCTTACATTCAAATGAAAAATAAGAAAACTCCTAAACTTCAGGGAATGTAAAAGCGTTGAAAATCGGCCAATTAATATAAACGAGCAGCCAAAATTTTTAAATGTGGCACGTGTGTAAGTAGAAGTTTATGCTCTAATTTCTTAAGATTTTGGACAATGTCCTCTGAGACCCTTCGAATATTGAGTTATCACCGTATTTGGATTCCCGCCAATTTCTCCAATATGCGGACTTGTCGCAATCCTTAAGTGCTTATTCTTTGCCACGCTTATAGTCTTGTTCGGGCACAATTTCGTAGTTGATCATGTTTCGAGCTACGTAGGTATTTCAGTTGATTGTCTAAAGGCAAGAAAGCGCCATACTACTTTTTCTCTAGCTGCCGACCTAGTTAGATTTGAGTTATTGGATTCTTTTTAATTTATTGAAATTCATAAATTGAGATAATTTGAAAATGAGAGAACACCAACTGCTCAAAAACGGGGTTGCTATAATTTTAAAAATATAATCTACCCATATTTCCGGCCTGGTTAGTTTGAGGAAAAGATCTATCATTTGCACTCATATTTTATAAAATTTTAAATGTATTTGTCAGAAACTATGCGTTTTAAAATCGTATTATTGGCTATCCTTGTTTGTGCAAAACTGAAATGGGTGTAATTCCACGAATTTAGCGTATATACAAAGGCCGATATGTAATTGCGAATGTGATCGGGCAATACTCTATTATCTGCGAAATGATGCAGAAAAGTCTAGTCACAAATGTTCGCTGTGTGAACTTTTGGTTCTCAAACGATTTCATGGTTTCTGCTAATCAAATTTTGAATCTTTTAAAAAATGCACACAATATTTTAAATAATTTTAGCGTTATGTGTTCGACAAAAGATGACGTCCTTTAAAGGTTTTATTCAATATCATCTGGATTTAAGTCCTGAGGGGATCTGCTTTTTATTTGAAAACTATAAAAGCTTTATTTACAGTTAGTGGAATCTTCACAAACCTGTAATCAATCGTGCATCTATAGCAAACATCGGTTAGTCTAGTTAGCGATCCACGGCAGGTGACGATTCAGAAGTGCTCGAACAAGAGAAACGTGGGGAAACTGTTATTGCAAAATTATCTCACCGTTCTTTTGATCAACGTTTATGACCAACATGATAAACGCAAAATTTATTATTATTCTAACACTTATAGTTAAAGTTTGTCTACATTCCTCAAGTGCTCCCGTTTGCAACCAGCCTAAATTTTTGAAGGTTATGTAACTGTGTAGCAGAATCTTGATTTGGCCAAACCTCGTCAGCTAAATTATTTTAAAATTTTATCAATGTCACAATTAGACAGTAATGTAAATTTTTAGGTATTAGATTAAACTGCGTGAGAAATTTGTTGTAAATAAATAATGCTAATATTATAAACGACAGCGAAACAATCGTACTAATTTATGTTAAATTTATACGGTGCATGAGATGTTACTATGTTGAAAAAACCCCGTAAGGGAGTAGGCGGACCCCCTGTGGTAACTGCAAAATGTTTTTCAACATACTATCGTTAGATTACTATGTCGAATTGGCCCCCACAATGAGTGAGTGCCCCATGTGGCCACTGCAACAAAATGTTTTTCAACATACTATCGTTAAATCATTATGTTGAATTGATCCCCACAAGGAGTGAGTGCCCTCTGTGGCAAATGCAACAAAATGTTTTTCAACATACTATCGTTAGATTACTATGTTGAATTGACCCCACAAGGAGTGGGTGCGCCTGTAACCACTGCAACAAAATGTTTTTCAACATACTATCGTTAGATTACTATGTTGAATTGACCCCCACAAGGAGTAGGTGCCACTGTGGCCACTGCAACAAAATTTATTTTCAACATGCTATCGTTAGATTACTATGTCTAATTGACCACCACAATGAGTGGGTGGCCCTGTGGCCACTGCAACAAAATGTTTTTCAACATACTATCGTTAGATTACTATGTTGAATTGACCCCCACAAAGAGTGAGTGCCCCTGTGGCCACTGCAACAAAAATGTTTTTCAACATAGTATCGTTAAATCATTATGTTGAATTGATCCCCACAAGGAGTGAGTGCCTCTGTGGCAAATGCAACAAAATGTTTTTCAACATACTATCGTTAGATTACTATGTTGGAATTGACCCCACAAGGTAGTGGGTGCCTCTGTAAATTCACTGGCAACAAAATGTTTTTCAACATACTATCGTTAGATTACTATGTCCCAATTGACCCACAAGGAGTGGGTGCCCTCTGTGGCAAATGCAACAAAATGTTTTTCAACATACTATCGTTAGATTACTATGTTGAATTCGACCTCACAAGGAGTGGGTGCCCCTGTGGCCACTGCAACAAAATGTTTTCAACATCTGATCGTTAGATTACTATGTTGAAATGACCCCACAGAGTGGGTGCCCCTGTGGCCACTGCAACAAAATGTTTTTAAACATACTATCATGTTAAATTATTGTGTTGAATTGATCCCCACAAGGATTGAGTGCCCTCTGTGGCAAATGCAACAAAATGTTTTTCAACATATTATCGTTAGATGATATGTCGATTTGAATCCCACAAGGAGTGATCGCCCCCTATCGCCACTGCAACAAAAAGTTTTTCACATACTATCGTTAGATTACTATGTTAAATTGACCCCTACAAGGAGTGGGTGCCCCCTGTGGCAAATGCAACAAAATGTTTTACAACATTGCTATGGCTTAGATTCTCATGAGTTGTAATCTTAGCCACCAAGAGTGGGTGCCCACTGTGGCCACTGCACAACAAAATGTTTTTCGACATACTATCGTTACTGTACTATGTTGAATTGACCCCCACAAGGAGTGGGATGCCCGCCCCTGTGGCTACTGCAACAGAAATTATTTCTACAAACTATCGTTAGATTATTATGCTTAATTGACCCCCACAAGGAGTGGGTGCCACTGTGGCCACAGAAACAAAATGTTTTTCAACATACTATCGTTAGGGTTATTATGTCGAATTAGCCCCCACAATGAGTGGGTGTTGCCACTGTGGCCACTTACAACAAAATGTTTTTCAACATGCTATCGCTTAGATTATTTATGTTGAATTGACTCGCCACAAGGACCGGGTGCCACTGTGGCCACAGAAACAAAATGTTTTTCAAACATACTATCGTTAGGTTATTATGTTGAATTAGCCCCCACAAGGAGTGGGTGTCCACTGTGGCCACTGCAACAAAATGTTTTTCAACATACTATCGTTAAATTACTATGTCTCGTTTACTTCCTACAAGGAGTGGGTGCCCCTGTGGCCACTGCAACAAAATGTTTTTCAACATACTATCGTTAGATTACTATTTTGAATTGACTCCCACAATGAGTTGGTGCCCCTGTGGCCACTGCAACAAAATGTTTTTCAACATACTATCGTTAGATTACTATGTTTGATTGACCCCCACCAAAGAGTGGGTGCCCCTGTGGCCACTGCAACAAAATGTTTTTCAACATACTATCGTTAGATTACGGTATGTCGAATTGGCCCCCACAAGGATATCGTTAGATTACTTATGTTGCAATTGACCCCACAAAGTAGTGGGGTGCCCCCTGTGGCCACTGCACAAAAATGTTTTTCAACATACTATCGTTAAATTATTGTGCTCCAATTGATCCCCACAAGGAGTGAGTGCCTCTGTGGCAAATGCAACAAAATGTTTTTCCAACATACTATCTCGTTAGATCAATGATGTTGATAATCTCACACAGAGTGGGCACCTGGGACAAAAATGTTTTTTCAACATACTATCGTCAATATTACCATGTTGATCTTGACCCCCACAAGAGTGGGTGCCCTCTGTGGCAACAACAAATGTTTTTCAATTTATCGTTGACAAATTTACGATTCATGCTCCAATTTACCAACACAAGGAGAAAAAACGCCTGTCTCTACGTAATACAACAAAAATGTTTTTTTTCAGACTAATTCGTCTAGATCACGATGTTGAAATTGACCCCCACAAATAGTGGGGGTGCCCCCTCGGCCACTGCAACAAAATGTTTTTCAACATACTATTGTCTTAGATTACTATCGAATTGACCCACAAAAGAGCGGGGGTGCCCCCGTGGCCACTGCAACAAACGTTCAACATACTATCGTTAAATTATCGTGTCTCATGATTCCCCACAAGGAGCGAGCGCCCTCGGCGGGACTACAAAATGTTTTTCCAACATACTACGTTGAACGCTGATGAGATCAATTGCCCCCACACATTGTCTGTGGCCACTGCAACAAAAAGTTTTTCACATACTATCGTTAGATTACTATGTTGATTCGAATCTCACAAGGAGTGGGTGCCCCCTGTGGCAAATGCAACAAAATGTTTTTCAACATACTATCGTTAGATTACTAAGTTGAATTGTCAGCCACAAAGAGTGGGTGCCCACTGTGGCCACTGCACAACAAAATGTTTTCCAACATACTATAGTTATATTATGATGTTAATTTGAGTCCTCACAAGGAAGTGGTGTTGCCCTGGTGCCATGGCAACCGCAAGAGTTTGCATGAAATTATGTTATTATAATTATTCAATATTATGTTACTAACAGTATCTGGCAATTTCACATGCATCAGTATTATGAATTATATCGCGAATTTAAAAGGTTTATATAAAGTTTTATCTTTAAAAATAGCATTAAAAGTACAATTAAATAAAAGCGACCTCAAACCCCATATCTCACTTTTCGTTTGGTAATTTAAGGCAAATGATACTGCTGTCGCTGCGGTAAGTTTGTGCAGTTTTAAAAGCCATCAGATTTTAAGACAAACGAGGCCCAAGCCATGATCAGGCAGACAACTCATGTCGTTTGCTCAAGTGAGCGCTGCGTTTTAACTTACCGGGTGCTTGTTCTCTGCTTGTAGTAGTACAGATTTTATGCTATATCTATCACTTATTAAACAGCGATGCTATCTTACCTGAGCTCTTAATTATATGTTAAATACAAAATACATATATACGTATAAATATATATCGTACATGCCGAAGCAGGAGTTCAGGGGGCTACACCCTGAGGCCTCGGAACCTCCTCCATCACCCCGAAGCCCTGGTATATCCGTACTGAGGTTGCGACTCTAACCATACCACTCTCACCCCCGCCTGAAAGTCCTCACGGTCGGCGTATCTCGCGCGGAAAAACATTTTCTTGCAGTGGCCACGGTGGGCACCCACTCCTTGTGGGTGTCAATTCAACATAGTAATCTAACGATATTATGTTGAAAAACATTTTGTTGCAGTGGCCACAGGGGCACCCACTCCTTGTGGGGGTCAATTCAAAATAGTAATCTAACGATAGTATGTTGAAAAACATTTTGTTGCAGTGGCCACAGGGGCACCCACTCCTTGTGGGAGTCAATTCAACATAGTAATTTAACGATAGTATGTTGAAAAACATTTTGTTGCAGTGGCCACAGTGGACACCCACTCCTTGTGGGGGCTAATTCAACATAATAACCTAACGATAGTATGTTGAAAAACATTTTGTTTCTGTGGCCACAGTGGCACCCGGTCCTTGTGGCGGTCAATTCAACATAATAATCTAACGATAGTATGTTGAAAAACATTTTGTTGCTGTGGCCACAGGGCACCCACTCCTTGTGGGGGTCAATTCAGCATAATAATCTAACGATAGTTTGTTGAAAAACATTTTGTTGCAGTAGCCACAGGGGCGGGCACCCACTCCTTGTGGGGGTGAGAATCAGACATAGTAATATAACTATAGTATGTTGAAAAACATTTTGTTGTGCAGTGGCCACAGTGGGCACCCACTCTTTGTGGGTGTCAATTCAAGTTAGTAATCTAACTATAGTATGTTTGAAAAACATTTTGTTCATTTTGCCACAGGGGGCACCCACTCTTGTGGGGTTCAATTCAACATAGTAATCTAACGATAGTATGTGAAAAACTTTTTGTTGCAGTTGCCACAGGGGCCATCACTCCTTGTGGGGGCAATTCAACATAGTAATCTAACGATAGTATGTTGAAAAACATTTTGTTGCATTTGCCACAGAGGGCACTCACTCCTTGTGGGGATCAATTCAACACAATAATTTAACGATAGTATGTTGAAAAACATTTTGTTGCAGTGGCCACAGGGGCACCCACTCTTTGTGGGGGTCAATTCAATATAGTAATCTAACGATAGTATGTTGAAAAACATTTTGTTGCAGTGGCCACAGGGGCACCCACTCCTTGTGGGGGTCAATTCAACATAGTAATCTAACGATAGTATGTTGAAAAACATTTTGTTGTAGTGGCAACAGGCGCACACACTCCTTGTGTTGGTCAATTCAACATGATAGTAATCTAACGATAGTATGTTGAAAAACATTTTGTTGCATTTGCCACAGAGGGCACCCACTCCTTGTGGGGGTCAATTCAACATGGTAATCTAACGATAGTATGTTGAAAAACATTTTGTTGCAGTGGTTACAGGCGCACCCACTCCTTGTGGGGGTCAATTCAACATAGTAATCTAACGATAGTATGTTGAAAAACATTTTGTTGCATTTGCCACAGAGGGCACTCACTCCTTGTGGGGATCAATTCAACACAATAATTTAACGATAGTATGTTGAAAAACATTTTGTTGCAGTGGCCACAGGGGCACCCACTCTTTGTGGGGGTCAATTCAACATAGTAATCTAACGATATCCTTGTGGGGGCCAATTCGACATAGTAATCTAACGATAGTATGTTGAAAAACATTTTGTTGCAGTGGCCACAGGGGCACCCACTCTTTGTGGGGGTCAATCAAACATAGTAATCTAACGATAGTATGTTGAAAAACATTTTGTTGCAGTGGCCACAGGGGCACCAACTCATTGTGGGAGTCAATTCAAAATAGTAATCTAACGATAGTATGTTGAAAAACATTTTGTTGCAGTGGCCACAGGGGCACCCACTCCTTGTGGGAGTCAATTCAACATAGTAATTTAACGATAGTATGTTGAAAAACATTTTGTTGCAGTGGCCACAGTGGACACCCACTCCTTGTGGGGGCTAATTCAACATAATAACCTAACGATAGTATGTTGAAAAACATTTTGTTTCTGTGGCCACAGTGGCACCCGGTCCTTGTGGCGGTCAATTCAACATAATAATCTAACGATAGTATGTTGAAAAACATTTTGTTGCAGTGGCCACAGTGGACACCCACTCATTGTGGGGGCTAATTCAACATAATAACCTAACGATAGTATGTTGAAAAACATTTTGTTTCTGTGGCCACAGTGGCACCCACTCCTTGTGGGGGTCAATTCAGCATAATAATCTAACGATAGTTTGTTGAAAAACATTTTGTTGCAGTAGCCACAGGGGCGGGCACCCACTCCTTGTGGGGGTCAATTCAACATAGTAATATAACTATAGTATGTTGAAAAACATTTTGTTGTGCAGTGGCCACAGTGGGCACCCACTCTTTGTGGCTGACAATTCAACTTAGTAATCTAACGATAGTATGTTGAAAAACATTTTGTTGCATTTGCCACAGGGGGCACCCACTCCTTGTGGGGGTCAATTCAACATAGTAATCTAACGATAGTATGTGAAAAACTTTTTGTTGCAGTGGCCACAGGGGCGATCACTCCTTGTGGGGGTCAATTCAACATAGTAATCTAACGATAATATGTTGAAAAACATTTTGTTGCATTTGCCACAGAGGGCACTCAATCCTTGTGGGGATCAATTCAACACAATAATTTAACGATAGTATGTTGAAAAACATTTTGTTGCAGTGGCCACAGGGGCACCCACTCTTTGTGGGGTCAATTCAACATAGTAATCTAACGATAGGATGTTGAAAAACATTTTGTTGCAGTGGCCACAGGGGCACCCACTCCTTGTGGGGGTCAATTCAACATAGTAATCTAACGATAGTATGTTGAAAAACATTTTGTTGCATTTGCCACAGAGGGCACCCACTCCTTGTGGGGGTCAATTCAACATAGTAATCTAACGATAGTATGTTGAAAAACATTTTGTTGCAGTGGTTACAGGCGCACCCACTCCTTGTGGGGTCAATTCAACATAGTAATCTAACGATAGTATGTTGAAAAACATTTTGTTGCATTTGCCACAGAGGGCACTCACTCCTTGTGGGGATCAATTCAACACAATAATTTAACGATAGTATGTTGAAAAACATTTTGTTGCAGTGGCCACAGGGGCACTCACTCTTTGTGGGGGTCAATTCAACATAGTAATCTAACGATAGTATGTTGAAAAACATTTTGTTGCAGTGGCCACAGGGCCACCCACTCATTGTGGTGGTCAATTCGACATAGTAATCTAACGATAGCATGTTGAAAAACATTTTGTTGCAGTGGCCACAGTGGCACCTACTCCTTGTGGGGGTCAATTCAACATAGTAATCTAACGATAGTATGTTGAAAAACATTTTGTTGCAGTGGTTACAGGCGCACCCACTCCTTGTGGGGTCAATTCAACATAGTAATCTAACGATAGTATGTTGAAAAACATTTTGTTGCATTTGCCACAGAGGGCACTCACTCCTTGTGGGGATCAATTCAACACAATAATTTAACGATAGTATGTTGAAAAACATTTTGTTGCAGTGGCCACAGGGGCACTCACTCATTGTGGGGGCCAATTCGACATAGTAATCTAACGATAGTATGTTGAAAAACATTTTTTGCAGTTACCACAGGGGGGTCCGCCTACTCCTTACGGGGTTTTTTCAACATAGTAACATCTCATGCACCGTATAAATTTAACATAAATTAGTACGATTGTTTCGCTGTCGTTTATCATAGTAGCATGATTTATTGACAACAAATTTCTCACGCAGTTGACTCTAAGACCTAAAAGTTTACATTACTGTCTAATGGTGCCATGGATAAACTTTTAAAATAATTTAGCTGACGAGGTTTGGCCAAATCAAGATTCTGCTACACAGTTACATAACCTTCAAAAATTTAGGCTGGTTGCAAACGGGAGCACTTGAGGAATGTAGACAAACTAACTATAAGTGTTAGAATAATAATAAATTTTGCGTTTATCATGTTGGTCATAAACGTTGATCAAGAACGGTGAGATAATTTTGCAATAACAGTTTCCCCACGTTTCTCTTGTTCGAGCACTTCTGAATCGTCACCTGCCGTGGATCGCTAACTAGACAAACTGATGTTTGCTATAGATGCACGATTGATTACAGGTTTGTGAAGATTCCACGAACTGTAAATAAAGCTTTTATAGTTTTCAAATAAAAAGCAGATCCCTCAGGACTTAAATCCAGATGATATTGAATAAAACCTGTAAAGGACGTCATCTTTTGTCGAACACATAACGCTAAAATTATTTAAAATATTGTGTGCATTTTTTAAAAGATTCAAAATTTGATTAGCAGAAACCATGAAATCGTTTAGAACCAAAAGTTCACACAGCGAACATTTGTGACTAGACTTTTCTGCATCATTTCGCAGATAATAGAGTATTGCCCGATCACATTCGCAATTACATATCGGCCTTTGTATATACGCTAAATTCGTGGAATTACACCCATTTCAGTTTTGCACAAACAAGGATAGCCAATAATACGATTTTAAAACGCATAGTTTCTGACAAATACATTTAAAATTTTATAAAATATGAGTGCAAATGTTGATTTTTGGAACTAACCAGGCCGGGAATATGGGTCGACTATATTTTTAAAATTATAGCAACCCCGTTTTGAGCAGTTGGTGTTCTCTCATTTTCAAATTATCTCAATTTATGAATTTCAATAAGTTAAAAAGAATCCAATAACTCAAATCTAACTAGGTCGGCAGCTACAGAAAAAGTAGTATGGCGCTTTCTTGCCTTTAGACAATCAACTGAAATACCTACGTAGCTCGAAACATGATCAACTACGAAATTGTGCCCGAACAAGACTAAATCCGTGGCAAAGAATAAGCACTTAAGGATTGCGACAAGTCCGCATCTTGGAGACATTGTGAATCCAAATACGGTGATAACTCAATATTCGAAGGGTCTCAGAGGACATTGTCCAAAATCTAAGGAAATTAGAGCATAAACTTCTACTTACACACGTGCCACATTTAAAAATTTTGGCTGCTCGTTTATATTAATTGGCCGATTTACAACGCTTTTACATTCCCTGAAGTTTAGGAGTTTTCTTATTTTTCATTTGAATGTAAGAAAAACTGAAAAAATACCAATTCCACCTTGGTATTTAGTGTTTAGCATTGTAGTATTTCTAGAAATTTGTCTGATGTTTGCGGTAATCGTGTGTCTCCGATACCGTCTAGTTCTTCTTTTATAAGAGTCCAACTGTGCGTCTAACAAAAGGCTGCGTTTACAGTGCTATCTTTTCTAATTGTTTGCATGTTGTTAATTCATGTCGTACTATCGCTTTTTCAATATCTTTATCAAATTTATGCATAATTTCTTTTACTTTGTAACAACTATCATTCGCATGTTACAGAATTTTGCTCAAGTTTTCATCTAAAAATTTCTTCTAAAAAACTTTGATCGAATCAATATCAAAATTATTGCTGCAATTTATTGACAATGGCAAATTCCGACTTTTTTGCAATATATTGCTAAGTTTTGGGTACAAAATTCTTCAGGTATCTGCTTTGTCCATAATCGACTGAAGCAACATGCTATAAAAAAGCTTGAAATGTGTTCATATGTTCTAATTCACCTAAAATGCAAAAATGTTTTTAAATTTTGATCAAAATTTGAGCTAAATGTTTAAATTTGTGAGCGCAGATTTAGATGTTTGCCTAGATTTCGTGAATTTTCTTATATATTCGGTTAGACAACGCGTAATATTACAGTGGCTTACTCATTGACGTTTACAAATAAATTTCCGCGTTGAGGCATTAATGAATTACCTATGCTGAGACTGGGACTGATGTGTTAGCAATATTGTCGTAGTTTTGTTACATCAAGCATATACACACCGTAAAACAACGATGGGAAGAAACTGACACTTTTTACCTAAGCTTATTTGTTCTTCTTTTCGGCGGTTAGGAATTGAACTGGAAACTACTGTTGCACCGATGATCGAGTCACATAACATCAAGTCCACAGACTAGCAAGTTGTAGATGATAACAGCGAAAATGGGGGCTTTTTTGTCTAAAAACATCTGATGAGCCGGCACATTTTGAGGTAAATACATATAAAATGGTTGTATATACTCGAATTCTAACCATAACACTTCAATTCGTTTTCAGAACTGTATGTGTTTTATAATTTGGGTAATATTTGGTTGTATACGTATTTGTAAATGGTCCAAGAACCATTTAGGTTAGCAACGTTGTCAGTTTCTGCTGAAATGCCTAAATCTTGACATTATGATAATGTATTGCGTTTTTATTTGAAGTGGTGTTCAGCACTCGGTTAATGAAATTACATGAAGCTCGACAACTGAGTCAGCTTATGGATATGTCTGTATTTAGATTTATGAACCCAAATTGTCAGGTCAAAATTTTTGCTTCTTTACTTACTGAAGCGTCCATATAGAACGAGCCTAAATTTCCGTTTATAATATTAGCTAACCCTAATCTAGATAACCCAAATTGTGACTGCAACCTCATCTTTTTCGATGATTTGAAATTTCTGTTGACATAATGTGGGTTTCATGTTCGGAGCATAAGCCACCTGAGCCTACAATGCTTTCAGAAAATTATATAGTGAACCGTTATGATGTCCCATATTCGATTAACTGCGCATTCAGTTAGCCATTCCGCAAATTCAACCAATAAGTCTGACACTTCCGATAATGTCAACAGGTTTCAAGTGTGGCATAAAATTAGTTAATTAGAGACTATCAGAGCAACACGGATTATTTTTAAATAGCTTTTCTTATTATTGGTGAAACAAAATGTAGTTACTGCGCACTTCGGAATCACTACCAACGTTCACCGGAGTTAAATTTTTGAATTTAAATTTTTAAATTTAATTGAGTAAATTCGGATTTCTGCTCAAACGTTTAACTCCATCAACTCTTTGGCTGGAAAACTTAACCACCGTGCTAAATAAGTTATTAGAAAATGATATGATTACAAAATAAATTTTAGAATATTTAGAATGCATTTTGATTGGGTAATTTTGCGATAAAAATATATATAGCTGTTTTCTGTCATTTCAAACATTAAAAGTGTAATCTAACATTTTTATTGAAATTTATTTCTTTTACTTACGGATTGGATATACCATTAATTTATCATATAAGTCCAACCGACTCACCTTTTTGTATTCACGTTAGCGAAAGCTAAAAAACATCACTACCTTCCAAAAACAGTATTATCCTGAATTTTACAACATGAATGTCTGATATGTCCCTTTCCTGTTCACTATTTGGTTAGTTCGTTAAACAGTGTTAACATTTAGTAACATTAGGGGTACACAAGGAAAGCATATGACATCTACCAGTAGTCCATTTAGTAACATTAGGGGAACACAAGGAAAGCATATGACATCTACCAGTTGTCCAATGTAAACGTGTATTGAAAGTCACGAGTCTTTAGTCCTTCAGCATCATTTCCGAGGGAGCCTGATAAAATACACCAAACTCATACTCTTGTGGGGTCCAAATTGGACACCCCCTTTCGTCGGGGCGTAGGCCGGAACCCTTGTGTATGGGGTTAGTTAGTCGGGTAACAAAAGTACGGAGGAATAGGATCGGTTATATCAGTGTCAGTGCCGTAATTTCAAACACAGTCTTACAGGTCCCTAAAGTTGCCATGGGCCAACATTATCATTCGACTTGTAATTGCAATCTAAAATACCGTTAAATGCGCGTCTGCTAGGAAAATGCAGTATCAGACTTCGTATATAGTTTAGAATAGTTGAGGAAAAATTGTGTGCATTGATCGTTCCGATAACAATTGTAGCACGTCGTTCATACATGCATTCCACAACGACGGCGCCTACAACACACAAGTCAGGGATCGCAGGAGTTGGTGCCCCACCACGTCGCAGCATAGTCCAATTACACACCGCCGCCAACCATCGTCAAACAGCGATGAATGCGCCGCGTGCTCTTGTCGACAAAAACATAGTTGCCGCTACCAAAAGCGACCGATCAGCATCGTGTGTCGTTGCCGACTGCGATTCTCGGCATGAACCACCTTTTGAATCTGTTGAACGCGTTTCGAACCAAGTTTCAATAGCCGGCCACTGTTCATTATCACATCGGAAGTACTCGGCTACTACTGGATCAGCCTCCGCTCAACATATCGATATTGATAGTCGAAACATGGAAACCATGCATTTATGTCGCGAAAGCAATGCTAGTCAATTATCATGTACTGGTCACAATCATCGGTATAGCGATTTATTTGTGGGCGAAATAGTAGCCAATATCGATCAAGAACGTCAGAGAAGCAGCGAATTTGGCGACAACATCTCATCAGAGGCAATTGATCTTAAACGACTTGAGGCTTTTGACCCAATTCAAACCAGCATCAATCCGAACGACATGCTGCTTGTTATACCTCCGCCGATAGAAGCCAAGGACCAGGTTGAAGATAAGCGCCGAAGCATTGTCGAGTGCATATAGGGCAGCTAATTGGATTCGTATTTAATTATTACAACCGCAAACCTTAACTGCATATCGATGTAATGGCGCGTAAACTATTTATGTTTAAAACACGCCGGTTTGTGTCTTGGTCTCGAGTCAGCGGAAAAGGTTGGCCCTTCGTACGGGCTGTTATTATTGCTAATTACCGATCATGACAAGATGCATGGCAAAAGCCATAATTATATTTATAGAAGCAATAAACGGGCTACGGAGAGTGGTCCTTCCAGATAAAATGAAGAACCACCTGAAACCATGAATGAAGTACTTGACTGTAAATAGTTTTAATGCTTGTACAATCGTTTGAAGTTGCAGAAATATGTGAAGTATTTTTATATTTAGTTAAAAAGAAGTCAACGCGAATGAACACACATGATGTTGTACAAAAATGTAATTCATCAAATGTCGCAAATGTTTAAAGATTTACAGTTTTCGTTTTGCTCAATTGTTTATGACATTAGTTCATTATTATTATTTAGCCATCAATGACGCCTGCATAACATCATGTGTTTTTCAAATTGCGCAAAGCATCTTGTAATTTTATGCCCTCTTATTGTGGCGCCTTAGTCTGAAAATTGCCAACTCTGTGAGAATGGAAATTTTATGGTATTTGAAAAACCAAAAATAAAAGTTGAATACACACGGAAGCCTCAGCTATGTAATATAAACAACCAAATATTAACACTTTCCCGCGTAGTGGATCACATATGATGTAACGCACATTGTGATGCGATACCCTTGTCGTGTTTGTGAAGCGGCGTGCGTTTGTGACTGCAGTGTTATTCAGTGGCTTTATGCGGTTCCTTAAGGAACCGAGCAACTGCTCATAGATCGGGTTGTGGTTTGCGTACGACGCTCGCAACGAAACGTTCCTAGATGTTTCTGCCGCGGCGGCAAAAGGTTCTTCGACATTGTACGAAATACGATTAATTCATTCGGAAATGGGTTAACAAAAACAGCTTATAATTCAGAAAACGAATATGTTTCAATTCGACCATCGCGCCTTTAGCATGGACATAGCCGAAAGTAGTAAAACGGGCAACCAGGAGACTATAATTTTGCAACCAAACACTGTTATGCTTTATCGTTTTTTTCTATAAAACAGTGAGTTTGACATTAAAATAGTGCATTTTTGTAAATTTAGTGCACTAATTCTTAAGTAGTGGGTAAAAATACGCCAGTATATGCCACATGACGTATTATATAATACGCCTTTATTGTGACAAACACTTATATAAAAAATATATGCTATACGATTTAGCAGGTGGAATTCGCATATTTTCAATAAATCATGATACTTTTCAAATATACGATACAACCAGTTATTACACACTCGAACTGAAATCTTGATCAAGTATATATTTAAAAATGTTTCAGTAAATGCATTTGAAATTTATATCAACACTTTTTACACAAGGTATGGTTATAAGTTTGTCCCTGCAAGCTATTTATATTGCGTTTTACGACTTGTATATTGATCTGGAGGACACACTACTGTCACAATTGCACAGTAATCACTTGCACCATAAAAGATCAGATATATAATCTGTTCGAACGCAGCGTGAGCGTCAGTTCCACCTGTGCCTATTTTAGCAAGCTATTTGGAATTCCAATCACATAATGCATGAATTTCCTACAAACGAATCCGTATTTACCTAATGTTATTGTTCACTTTGACAAATACTAAGCGTCACGACTGGCAAGATACCGAATGTCTTAGAGACTCCGTAAAAATATTTTAAATTTATTTTTATAACGTAAATTGCCTAAAGCTGTAATGTCTTGAAAAGATGGAAATGATAAGGTGAACCAATGCATTTTTACGCCAAAGTGAAAGAAACACGCACTTGATGCTACCCTTATATGTAAAAACTACATGTAAATTAGTACAGGAGTTACAGACGATGAAATGAAGCAAATTTACAAATTTTATAATGTAAAGCTTTGAAAATAGGGATCTTCATTGACAATAAGTGAATTTCAAAAGCGCTCTAGCTCGCGTCAAGAGAAACATTCAGCCTTCTCCGACATCGATCCGTTCTGCCCTTGTTGAGTTATGTCATAAGTCAGAGTGTCACCGCATTTATCCTAATTGTATATTATAATAACCAGCTACCAACACGGTAGTTGAGAGTAATTAAATACCGGCACACGACCGACGGTAGTTGGAAATACATTATATAAATGTATGTTTCATATAATTATATACAAAAAAGTGTAGGACATTTGTTCAATATATACAAATGCCACAGAAATCATTGCCTGCGAAACATTGCGCATCACAGATCATACAAAATTTTATGTTGCGTCACAATGATACATCTACACCCGTAAAATGCAAGATGTTCATGGCATAAAATGTTGTTCTCAACAACCACCATCTAGGTAGTTGACCGTTTACATCATTTAATTACGATAAATTCGGGGATCTTTCCTAGGAACCTCCAGCCAGAAATTAGTCAATTTTGAAGATACTGCGGAAATTTGGGTACCATGAGGCGGCTCACTAAATGCCCATTTCGACCATGTTTATGATTAAGTTTTTTTCGATGATTTTTTGGGGACCCGTGGTCCCAAAATTTTTGAAAACTATTTGTCTATAATTATATAAGTACTACCATTCGGACTGCATTGACGAGCCGAGTAGAATGAAGGTAAAGCCAGCTGCGCAATGGCTTCACGGGTTCACGAGCTATATTCATTTCTGTGAAATTCCAAACCTAATCCTGAGCATTAGTCTAAGCCTAAGTCGTTAAGTCGTGAACTTATTTACCACCATTCGATTCAACTTGTGAACGCGGTACGATTTACCTATAAAATTATACATTTATCGATAAAAATTTCTTTTGAAAACTTTGGGCTAACAAGGCGAGAGGAACCCATTTGGAACCGAAAAACGAATAGATAATATTTCGTGAACAGCCTCATCCAGTAGAGTCGAACGGTACCAAAAATTCCACTGTATTTCAAAATTTCAGACTGGGGGACTCTAGGAAAGACCCAAATTCGGTGACATCCATAACTCAACAACGGCTGGTGGAATCGATGGTGGGAAGAGTTCAAATTCTTCATCTTTATACGAACTAGTGCTATTTTGAAATTCCCAGCTCGCTCCACAACTGGGTCTGTTGGAACTGAAAAACCTTATGTTCACTATCTTATGTTACAAATGATGTAAATTTGATAATCTTCATTGCTACATTATCTATAATACCGGAACGTATTCTCGTACCAGTTGTAATTTCCGCATATTTTGGTGGACGTAAGCCTTTGCCTTAATCGCCTGCGCTTTTCAGCAGAAGATTGTTTCAAGACTAACCCTCTGGTTGTTGGATCTCATTAGGTACTTGTTTCTTCGGAACATATTTGTTGCTCTACGTTCTTATTTTTTTCCATAAACTGCATTTTTAGATAATATACACAGAGCAATTTTATATTTTAAGTAGTTTTAACTGGAGTTGGGGCTTGCCCACCGGAAGATCTTAACATAATTTGTTGAATCAGCAATAAAAAAGCGCCATTTACAAAAAATGTGGTTGACTTCATAGTAATATGGTTTCTTAACGACATAGCATGCATTTCACTTCCACCCTTAAAGCTAACGTTTTGCCAAAATAATGGCATATTAAGGTAAAAACGTGGTGCATTTGGGGACACTCTTTTTTCTTATATTTCTATTTGCCGCTAAAGCGAACCATACCGTGTTACCTTCTCAATTTTAAGCAACGATTTTACCACAACTACCGTCTAATTCACTTTCTTTAAGTTATCTCTCGCTGCCTGCAAATCATCAGGGGTTAAAAATTGCGGACGGTTTCCGGCATTATAGCTCGGCGGCTTCCCAAAGTGTGTTTTCTCTGTGTCACTGGGATCCATTTTGATTTCCTCAAACCCAAAACGGCCTTCCGAACGCATTCCCGAGACGACGGAGTGTTTATTTTTATAATTCGACCAAAGCTCGCCGATGATTTGCGCTGTGATTACGTCGCCAGCATTGCTGGATACAAGGCGGAGTACAAAAACACCATCAGCCCTGAGCCCGGAGCGAACGAACCGTCTGAATAAGGCTGCATCCGAATCGGGAACCGTAGATACGCGTCTCATTGAAAAGACAGACTTCCGACGCTGGTTGTCGTGGTGGTGTTGCCTCTGCTCGGGATTTTTTAGCAAGAACACTGCATCGACGTATTTTTCGATAAACCGTCGCTTGCTAGCTGGAAATGTTAGTTTTAAAATGTATACATTAATCAATCGAATAAACTGACAAATTAAAACTGTTTCAACTAACATTTAAAAAATATTTAAAATTTAAATATAGATACTTAAATGGGTATATGGCAAAACTAGATAGGTCGTACCATGAATATAACCAACCAAAAACTATACTGTTTAAGCATTTAAATTTTAATTTTAACTAATACATGTCGTGTTGTCGCCAAAACAGTAGGCAGTCAGGATTTGTAAGCCTACAGATCACGTCATGTACACAAAATTTTATAATTTCACTCGTTAGGCAGTAGACATTAATTTAGCTTTTGCACCATTACATGGATATATTTATTATGCATGAGTAAACTTATATGCATTTTTTGCATTTGCTCTTTTGACAAAAGCAAATGCCATTCCGTTGTTCACGGAACACAAATTTTATTTTTGTATAAAAGAACAGAAGTTAGTCTGTTTCATATTTCATACATTATATGTTGAAAATGTTTGCGAACATATTGGTCTTAAAGTATAGAGGCCGAATTGCATTCGCTAATGGCGTTATGGAACAGAAACATATCGAAATTGGAGTTGGCTATTGAAATCCGAGTTTTGTATCTAACAACGTTTTGTACATGGTGTCAAAAGAGGATGGTTGACGGCGCACCTTAAGTTTACTATTGCATTAAGCGTGAGCTCAAGTTACTATTACAGTCATACTGCAGTTACTAAATGTATATGACTTCTGTTTTTACCAAGCGAACGAGGCGCATGAACACCATTTCCAAAAAGCTCAAGTTCACCAGAACAAGTATTGGTCAAAATACAACTCGTGAGAAACATTGTCAATTTTATCTCGGCTAGTTGTTTCGTACGTTAATGAAACCTATTGAATTGCGTCGACTAAAATACGACCAAAGCGGCGTTCATGTTATAATGCCCCGCTGTTTGAAAATTTTGTACCCCCGTAGTCGAGACCCTACCATACAGACAATCAGGGTCGCGGGTCGCACATATATATACCATAAATCAATCTCCGAGGAGGTACGATACACCCTAGATCTATATTTTTCGTTTACGGTGTTGTACACACCGTTATCTACCAACTGTACACGAATTAATAGTAAGGGACATGCGGTGTATTAGCCAGTTGTGCTTTGCAGTTTTTTTAACTCCCGAATATATTTAGACTATATGCATGTTGAAGAGATTATGCCGCACACCTTCAAATAACTACAAAGAAGATTCGGTGTGCTTGACAGTGTCAAAAACTGGCAATATCCCTGTCATATCTACCCTTGAAAAAATTTATACAAAAGATGGGGTGCCTGACACTTTGTGGGGTACATAGGTTCCAAACGTTGGGACCATTATAATGTGAACGAACACAAGTCATGGTTTTTAGACTATTAACAAAGAAATGGGCTGTTTTCATAGCTATCAAGACTCTGAATACGCGTGACCAACAGAAAAAAGTTGGTAACGCCAAGAGTTCAACACAAACTCATTAATAATGACTTCTTCACAAGAATTGCTGATATTTGGTAACATCTATCTACGTTCGTAAACTTTAAATGCATAATGGGAGTAACAAATTCGAATACATTCAAACGTGCATTGGATAAAATCCACCAATGTAGTTTCTTACATTCCTGAAGGAACCCCAAAATTAATCAGATGTGAGATTACTACCTTTCGAATTTATCTTTGTTAAACGAAAATGTCATGTTGTCATGCTGTTCCCGCTCTAATACTTCTGTTACATTCTGTAATTACTTTGTTTTGTTTAGTAAACATAAAATCTTCACGGTTTTAGAAAAGACCGGATTACGGACCGCGCAAACTTTGCAATGAGTTATGAACTAGTGAGCTATGCCGCAATCGCGTCTGCTTTTGAACGCTGCGTCGTGAAATATTTAGTGTCGACATTCAAAGAGGTCCATGTTGTGGGGTAATTTGTCTTCGATAGCGGGTACGGTCGTGCTTGTGCTACACTAATTTTTAGATTTGCGTTTATTTTGTGAGGTCATCCTAGCGACGTATGAATGTGAGTTAGATTGACTCCGTCATTCTCCAACAACATAAACATTCGTAGACACTCTACTAATACTGTCACACCCCAAACACGATTTAGCGGTCCATGTTGTGGGGTAATTTGTCTTCGATAACGGGTACGGTCGTGCTTGTGCTACACTAATTTTTGGATTTGCGTTTATTTTGTGAGGTCATCCTAGCGACGTATGAATGTGAGTTAGATTGACTCCGTCATTCTAATACAACATAAACATTCGTAGACACTCTACTAATACTGTCACACCCCAAACACGATTTAGCGGTCCATGTTGTGGGGTAATTTGTCTTCGATAACGGGTACGGTCGTGCTTGTGCTACACTAATTTTTGGATTTGCGTTTATTTTGTGAGGTCATCCTAGCGACGTATGAATGTGAGTTAGATTGACTCCGTCATTCTAATACAACATAAACATTCGTAGACACTCTACTAATACTGTCACACCCCAAACACGATTTAGCGGTGGCTTCGTAACTAGTACATGGCTAAAGTTTATCGAAGGTTCACTAAAACTGGTTGTTTGGGATTTTTACGCGGCTGTGCCTGTCTGAAGTGATAAAATCTTGGCGTTGAAATCCTTTATTACAGTTATCGCATGGTTCTGTGCGCCATGGATTTGATATGAATATACATGTGAACACCAAAAAATGAATATTTATGCCTCAACCCTGCTACGACGACTTCATGGACAATGTAGCTTTGCAAAAATCGCCTCACAGTAGTTTAGCTTAAACGAGTCTTCACAGATTGGTAAGCACAGCTTATTCACTCGAACTGGCACATCTGTTCAAATACACATGTGCCTTACAGTCTCCACAAATCATGTTAAATCAACTATTAATTATCAATGTCAGTTTACCAAACGATACGGATATAAGTAGCCACGAAATTGCGTTTAACACTGTCAACACTGTCACGGCCAGAAGCCACCACCAGATAAATATGTAGATTTTTTCGACGAACATGTTGATCATAAGAACACATTGAACGCTAAAATGACGAACAGTACCGAGAGAACGAATCTGAAAGTTCAAACAGAAAGTTGAGTCATTACGTTTTGCACATAAAATATTGAAACCATTTGAGAATACTAGTTTTAACTCCAAGGAACAACTTGAGTGGGCTATTAGTAATTGTTAATTCATATGAAACCTTGGCGGGGCATATAGTCAAATTGTATAACTTAAAATTTCAACAAATATATTTCAGTGATATATATGAAAAGATTATTCACTGATTCTCAGAGCAACAGTATTTTTCTCTAAAAACTCAAAACAACACTTGATTGATCTATTACTAAATCGTTAATTCATATGAAATCTTAGCGGGCATGTAGTTAAATCATATAACTTACAATATGTTTCAATAATATATATCTGAAAAAATATTCGCAAATTGTCAAAAATTGGTATTCCAATTTCCCCTCAAAGGATTCAGCAATACGTTTGATTCGCATTTTCGTCTCTAGAAATTTGCCCTGGAACTTTAAATTACCGAATTTTTGCTGGGATCAAAATATAGTAGGAAAAGCAGGAGTTCTGTATCAGGCGGTTAATGACGTATCACATTTTAGGGATAATAATGATTTAGGTTCTGTCGCCCTAGTAGCTTGGAGGGGCCCTGCGGTATAACGTTTGAAAAAGAAGTGCGAGTTGTTCAGGAGTTGACAGCCAACCCACCTCCCCTGACTAGGCCCAATCTAATGTCTATAATTCCGGTACAGACTCAGCTCGACGAGTTGATTTATGCAAGTGTAAACTTAAGATGCGCCCCCAACCATCCTTTTATGACACCATGTACAAAATGTTGTTAGAAAACAAAAGTCGGATTTCAATGGCTGTATCCAATTTTGACATTTTTCTGTTCCATAACGCAATTATCGAATACAATTCGGCCTCTGTACTTTAACACCAATGTGTTCTTTTATTATCAAATTGTAACATATGAAATATGAAACGGACTAATTTTTGTCCTTTATTGCAAAAAATGAAATATGTATTCACTGCACAACTAAATGGCGATTGCTTTTGACAAAAGAAGATGGTAAGGGGCACAGCGTAAGTTTACTCATGTATTAGAAAAGTCCATATTTATGACAATTTTTTCAATTTTATGGGTTACCAATTGCCTATTTCTAGTTGATAGAGCGATGCCACATCTGACCACTTTTCTTTTGTCAAGATCAATTTTCAGATGTGGTTTAACCCGGCTGTGTATAGCCTAAGAGTGAGAAAGATATTCGCTGTTGTCATATACTATACTTTCGTCAAGATCAATTTTCAGATGTGGTTTAAACCGGCTGTGTATAGCCTAGGGGTGAGAAAGATATTCGCTGTTGTCATATACTATACTTTCGTCAAGATCAATTTTCAGATGTGGTTTAAACCGGCTGTGTATACCCTAGAGGTGAGAAGGATATTCGCTGTTGTCATATACTATACTTTCGTCAAGATCAATTTGCAGATGTGGTTTAACCGTCTGTGTATAGCCTAGGGGTGAGAAAGATATTCGCTGTTGTCATATACTATACTTTCGTCAAGATCAATTTTCAGATGTGGTTTAACCCGGCTGTGTATAGCCTAGGGGTGAGAAAGATATTCGCTGTTGTCATATACTATACTTTCGTCAAGATCAATTTTCAGATGTGGTTTAACCCGGCTGTGTATAGCATAGGGGTGAGACAGATATTCGCTGTTGTCATATACTATACTTTCGTCAAGATCAATTTTCAGATGTGGTTTAACCCGGCTGTGTATAGCCTAGGGGTGAGAAAGATATTCGCTGTTGTCATATACTATACTTTCGTCAAGATCAATTTTCAGTTGTGGTTTAAACCGGCTGTGTATACCCTAGGGGTGAGAAAGATATTCGCTGTTGTCATATACTATACTTTCGTCAAGATCAATTTGCAGATGTGGTTTAACCGGCTGTGTATAGTCTAGGGGTGAGAAAGATATTCGCTGTTGTCATATACTATACTTTCGTCAAGATCAATTTTCAGATGTGGTTTAACCCGGCTGTGTATACCCTAGGGGTGAGAAAGATAGCTGTTGTAATATGCTATACTTTTCTACCTATATTCATGTTTTATATGGAATCAGAAACTATTCTCAGCACCTTTAGTAATCCGTTTTTAGCTGATTTGATAATAATTTTCTGTATAACAATATGGCCGTCGCACTTGGTTAAGTTGTGAAAAATGATTTTAGATTTTTCAGTTTGAATGTAATGGTGCTTCACGATTGAAACAGTCGAAATCAAAATTTACATTATTTCTTTCGCTATATAATGGCAGAGCTATTACCATACTGCCAGCCACGAGGCGACCCAACAAAGTTACAATTTCAAACTTCCAAGTACATTAGCAGCGAGTTCGTTTTGGAACCCAATTTGGTTTCAATGCGTTCAGCAACTAAGCCAGCTTTGCTGATCGTTTTGGGTCCCACGACTTTAACTTCCTCCCGTATTTTTGGCTTTATCAAAGCTAGGAATTTGTTTCTGAAGTTTATTTGCTTTTCGTTATCTGCTGTCATATACGTTAAAGTTGACTGAGCTAGCTCACTCAACACCTGAACGTATTCGTTATCTGTTTCGGTAGGTAGCTGTGATCTCATATCGTTCTGGTCATTTAAGAATAGCTGTCGATCCTCAGACATTTAGATGCTTCTAATTTCGCTACTAGTCGACCATAATTTGTGCAAATGGCTTCACTGAGACTGTTGAAAACAAACTTAGCGTGTCCTTTCAAATGCACGCCAAGAAACACTTCTTTAGTTTCCTGCGACCAAACCTTTGCATCGAACTTAACCTGAAACTCATTTTGCTTACACGCTTTGAAATCTTCGCCTTTTCCGTTGCCAAAAGGCTAAATGGGCAAGTTTGGTATGAGCAAAGCCATAATGCGCGATGAACTAGCAATCTTTGATTTGTCGGATTCTGGTTTTAAAGTGTTCTCACACCACTTAAATCTCTGAGTTAGTTGAATATAATCAGCTTATGTCGTCTCGTCCTGTGTTGCTAATAATCTTCTGTGATGCGCGACTAAACTTAACCTAGGCCCACTAACTATCCTATTTTGCAAAATCCGATGTTGAATCAACATCCGTTGTTAGGAAACAAGTAAGAAAAGGATTCCATTTATTGCTAGCCCCGAAGTGATCATTTGCAATCGGCCAATAACAGTTTCACGACAATTATTAGTTTTCATTTAAGGTTCGACTCTGTTCGCGAACAAATTCAATGTAAATGCAATGGTATAGCGATAAGGTCCTGTAGTTTACCATTATATTCGCGAACATAACCCTTTATAATTCAAAAGCAATAAAATTTCGTTCACAACCAATTTTGATGTATGTGAACAGAAATTAACAAATTTTTGCTTGGATATTATATAGCTCAGTAACGAAATTTTGTTTCTGAATAACAAAACAGGATAACGAGAGAGCATAGGTTAAGTTAAAGCATGATGGTTCATTCTGCGTGGTCACAATGTCAAATCTCGGGTTGACGACTTCTGCAAATCGACAAATCGTAGGTCGATACTCGTTAAAATTTGATCGAGGCTTCCGTCGAGAGCTTATGTCGCACCGAATGTTTCACCGCCTGACAGACTGCCTCGACAATCCGTTATCGACTAATAAAATCAATAATTTACTTTACATTTGAGTATAGGCCTTGGCTGTTTCTGTATGGTGCACACGCGAATTAAAATCAGTCAAAATTATATGAGATAAGTGCACATGTTAACGTAAATTACTAAAGTTAAGCTAAGGGTTGCTGAAAATGCTGATGTTACACAAATTACAGTGACTCAAAAACAGCAATGCGCTGCATTAGTGTGCTACCACACTATTACAACTGGCCTGACAACAAAACTAAATGCGTGGTGGGAATTTTTTCGTAAATAACGGTGTTTCGATATGGAACACGCTGAGTCGATCACGTTATGTCGAAATAGATATGATAACGTTTCTGATCATAGCGAGACTATGCGCATTCACAGATTGAATACAGCACTTTTAAGAAGCACTTTTCACAAATTTAATCTAGGAATCGGTGCATGTCCAGTGTTGAAAATCAGCGCAGTTCCGCAGTTACTAAGCAAATTAGTGCACACGAATGTAGTAGCAAATGGCATAGCAGCGATGTTTTATGTTTTATTGCAATTCGAACGAAACGAGCAACAATGAAGCAATTTTGTTGGAAACCGAAGCACTTTTATATAGCACAGATGTTTTGACTATCGAATTATAAAAATATGCCAGGTGGGTTTGTGAACTGCCAGAAGGACAATAAAAACCATTGCTCATTTGAAACACATAGGCCAGAAAAAAGAGGTAACGTCATAATAATATTTAATAATAAGAATAATAATATCAATAATAATAAAATTAATATATATGTTTTGTTAATTATGTTTTCAACACTACACCACAACATATATTCGTGCAATTATATGATTGTACAAGTAACGGCCAAAGATATTGTGTGACTTACATCAAAATCGCACATTGTAACACGAGGAAAATGTCCGGATTCATGCCACGTTCGCCCTCGAACCAAATCGACAATGATTGATAGGCCCCAAAATGTGTACGTGGATCCGATGAATGAATTCAAAATTGCAAATTGGCCCACCAAATTAGCCACATACAAAAGTTTACAGACAAGGTAGAGCATTGTCACGTAGTAGCCCTTCGACTTGCCCCACGGCGAAATATGGCTGAAGAAGCCTTGCGATTTGTTCATTGTTTTCTGAAAATTGACCATGTGAAAAAGTTTACAGGTAAGATATAGCGTTGCCACGTAGTAGCCCCTTGATTTACGCCACGATGAAGTATGGCTTAAGAAGCCCTGAGTGTTTTCTGAAAATTTCAACGTTCCCACAAAATTCAGTTTATGTTCTATTTTTTTTAATTAAACGCTATATACTGGACAGTTCGTTGGATTAGCAAGACTCCTATGCTAGACTTTTGCGTCTCCATAAAATCCGATACCGGGACGAAACAAAAAGTTTAACATGCTAACAAATGATATTTGCATTTTAAAAGTTTTGGAACCAGTTATTTCGAACCTTATGAGGGAAATGTTCTGGTTTTTACAGTCCCCGTCGGTAAATACTATGCTCATGCCAACAAATGAGATTTGCATTTTAAATGTTTTCGAACTACTATTTCGAACCCTATGATTGAAATGTTCGGTTTTCACAGTCTCCGCCGCTAAATGGCATGCTCATGCCAACAAATGACATTTGCGTTTTTAAAGTTTTCGAGCTGCTTATTTCGAAACTTTTAACATGCTAACAAATGACATTTGCGTTTTAAAAGCTTTAAAACTACTTATTTCGAAACTTATGAATAAAACATTCTGATTTTCACAGTCTCCATCAACAAATGGAATGCTCATGCCAACCAATGACATTCACATTTTAAAAGCTTTCGAACTACTTATTTCGAAAGTTATGGGAAAAACATTCTGGTTTTCACCGTCTCCGACGACAAATGAAATGTTCATGCCAACAAATGACATATACATTTTAAAAGTTTTCGAACTACTCAATTTCGAATATTTTAACATGCTAACAAATGACATTTGCATTTTAAAAGTTTTAGAACTACTTATTTCGAAACTTATGAGAGAAAAATTCTGGTTTTCACAGTCTCCGTCAACAAATGGAATGCTCATGCCAACAAATGGCATATACATTTTAAAAGTTTTCGAACTATTATTTTGAAACTTTTAACGTGCTAACAAATGACATTTGCATTTTAAAAGTTTTCGAACTACTTAGTTCGACCTTATGATTGAAATGTTCTGGTTTTCACAGTCTCTGCCGCTAAATGGCATGCTCATGCCAACAAATGACATTTGCATTTTAAAAGTTTTCGAGCTACTTATTTCGAAACTTTTAACATGCCAACAAATCACATTTGCATTTTAAATGTTTTCGAACCACTTATTTCGAAACTTATGAGAGAAACATTCTGGTTTTCATAGTCTAAGTCGACAAATGGAATGCTCATGCCAACAAATGACATTCGCATTTTAAAAGTTTTCAAACTACTTATTTCGAACCTTATGATAGAAATGTTCTGGTTTTCACAGCCTCCGTCGCTAAATGGCATGCTCATGCCAACAAATGATATTTGCATTTTAAAAGTTTTCGAACTACTTATGTACAAAGCTTGATAGAACTCTTTTTGAGGGAAACTGGTTTTAACATGGCATATAACAAATGATATTTGCATTTTAAAAGTTTTCGAACTACTTATTTCGAACCTTATGATAGAAATGTTCTGGTTTTCACAGCCTCCGTCGCTAAATGGCATGCTCATGCCAACAAATGATATTTGCATTTTAAAAGTTTTCGAACTACTTATTTCGAAACTTATGAGGGAAACATTCTGGTTTTCATAGTCTAAGTCGACAAATGGAATGCTCATGCCAACAAATGACATTCGCATTTTAAAAGTTTTCAAACTACTTATTTCTAAACTTAAGAGGGAAACATTCTGATTTTCACAGTCTCCGTCGACAAATTGCATGCTCATGCTAACAAATGACATTTACATTTTAAAAGTTTTCGAACTACTTATTTCGAAACTTTTAACACGCTAACAAATGACATTTCCATTTTAAAGATTTTCGAACTACTTATTTCTAACCTTACGATTGAAATGTTTTGGTTTTCACAGTCTCCGGCGCTAAATGGCATGCTCATGCCAACAAATGACATTTGCATTTTAAAAGTTTTCGAACGACTTATTTCGAAACTTTTAACACGCTAACAAATGACATTGTCATTTTAAAAGTTTTTGAACTACTTATTTCGAAACTTATGAGGGAAACATTCTGATTTTCATAGTCTAAGTCGACAAATGGAATGCTCATGCCAACAAATGACAATCGCATTTTAAAAGTTTTCGAACTACTTATTTCGAAAGTTATGAGAGAAAAATTATGGTTTTCACAGTCTCCGTCAACAAATGGAATGCTCATGCCAACAAATGACATTTGCATTTTAAAAGTTTTCGAACTACTTACTCATTTCGAAACTTTTAACATGCTAACAAATGACATTTGCATTTTAAAAGTTTTTACACTACTTATTTCGAAACTTATGAGGGAAACATTCTGATTTTCACAGTCTCCGTCTACAAATGGAATGCTCACGCCAACAAATGACATTTGCATTTTAAAAGTTTTGGAACTACTCATTTCGAAACTTTTAACATTCTAACAAATGACATTTGCATTTTAAAGATTTTCGAACTACTTATTTCTAACCTTATGATTGAAATGTTCTGGTTTTCACAGTCTCCGGCGCTAAATGGCATGCTCATGCCAACAAATGACATTTGCATTTTAAAAGTTTTCGAACTTCTGATTTCGAAACTTTTAACATGCTAACAAATGACATTTGCATTTTAGAAGTTTTCGAACTACTTATTTCCAAACTTATGAGGGAAACATTCTGGTTTTCATAGTCTAAGTCGACAAAGGCAATGCTCATGCCAACAAATGACATTCGCATTTTAAAAGTTTTCGAACTACTTATTTCGAAACTTATGAGGGAAAACTACGGTTTTCATAGTCTCCGCCGCTAAATGGCATGATCATGCCAACAAATGACGTTTGCATTTAAAATGTTTTCGAACTACTATTTCGAAACTTATGAGGGAAACATTCTGGTTTTCATAGTCTCCGCCGCTAAATGGCATGCTCATGCCAACAAATGACATTTGCATTTTAAATGTTTTCGAACTACTTATTTCGAACCTTATGATAGAAATGTTCTGGTTTTCACAGCCTCCGTCGCTAAATGGAATGCTCATGCCAACAAATGATATTTGCATTTTAAAAGTTTTCGAACTACTTATTTCGAAACTTATGTGGGAAACATTCTGGTTTTCATAGTCTAAGTCGACAAATGGAATGCTCATGCCAACAAATAACATTCGCATTTTAAAAGTTTTCGAACTACTTATTTCGAAACTTATGAGAGAAAAATTCTGGTTTTCACAGTCTCCGCCAACAAATGGAATGCTCATGCCAACAAATGACATATACATTTTAAAAGTTTTCGAACTACTCATTTCGAAACTTTTAACATGCTAACAAATGACATTTGCATTTTAAAGGTTTTCGAACTACTTATTTCGAAACTTTTAACATGCTAACAAATGACATTTGCATTTGAAAAATTTTCACACTACTTATTTCGAAACTTATGGGGAAAACTATAATTTTCACAGTCTCCGCCGCTAAATGGCATGGTCATGCCAACAAATGACATTTGCATTTTAAATGTTTTCCAACTACTTATTTCGAAACTTATGAGAGAAACATTCTGGTTTTCATAGTCTCCTCTGCCGCTAAATGGCATGCTCATGCCAACAAATGACATTTGCATTTTAAATGTTTTCGAACTACTTATTTCGAACCTTATGATAGAAATATTCTGGTTTTCACAGCCTCCGTCGCTAAATGGCATGCTCATGCTAACAAATGACATTTGCATTTTAGAAGTTTTCGAACTACTTATTTCCAAACTTATGAGGGAAACATTCTGGTTTTCATGGTCTAAGTCGACAAAGGCAATGCTCATGCCAATAAATGACATTCGCATTTTAAAAGTTTTCAAACTACTTACTTCGAAACTTATGAGAGAAAAAATTCTGGTTTTCACAGTCTCCGTCAACAAATGGAACGCTCATGCCAACAAATGACATTTGCATTTTAAAAGTTTTGGAACTACTCATTTCGAAACTTTTAACATGCTAACAAATGACATTTGCATTTTAAAGGTTTTCGAACTACTTATTTCGAAACTTTTAACATGATAACAAATGACGTTTGCAGTTAAAAAATTTTCACACTACTTATTTCGAAACTTATGAGGGAAACATCCTGATTTTCACAGTCTCCGCCGCTAAATGGCATGGTGATGCCAACAAATGACATTTGCATTTTAAATATTTTCGAACTACTTATTTCGAAACTTATGAGGGAAACATTCTGGTTTTCATAGTCTCCGCCGCTAAATGGCATGCTCATGCCAACAAATGACATTTGCATTTTAAATGTTTTCGAACTACTTATTTCGAACCTTATGATAGAAATGTTCTGGTTTTCACAGCCTCCGTCGCTAAATGGCATGCTCATGCCAACAAGTGATATTTGCATTTTAAAAGTTTTCGAACTACTTATTTCGAAACTTATGTGGGAAACATTCTGGTTTTCATAGTCTAAGTCGACAAATGGAATGGTCATGCCAACAAATAACATTCGCATTTTAAAAGTTTTCGAACTACTTATTTCAAAACTTATGAGAGAAAAATTCTGGTTTTCACGGTCTCCGCCAACAAATGGAATGCTCATGCCAACAAATGACATATACATTTAAAAGTTTTCGAACTACTCATTTCGAAACTTTTAACATGCTAACAAATGACATTTGAATTTTAAAGGTTTTCGAACTACTTATTTCGAAACTTTTAACATGCTAACAAATGACATTTGCATTTGAAAAATTTTCACACTACTTATTTCGAAACTTATGGGGGAAAACTATAATTTTCACAGTCTCCGCCGCTAAATGGCATGGTCATGCCAACAAATGACATTTGCATTTTAAATGTTTTCGAACTACTTATTTCGAAACTTATGAGGGAAACATTCTGGTTTTCATAGTCTCCGCCGCTAAATGGCATGCTCATGCCAACAAATGACATTTGCATTTTAAATGTTTTCGAACTACTTATTTCGAACCTTATGATAGAAATGTTCTGGTTTTCACAGCCTCCGTCGCTAAATGGCATGCTCATGCCAACAAGTGATATTTGCATTTTAAAAGTTTTCGAACTACTTATTTCGAAACTTAAGAGGGAAACATTCTGATTTACACAGTCTCCGTCGACAAATGCAATACTCATGCCAACAAATGACATTTGCATTTTAAAAGTTTTTACACTACTTATTTCGAAACTTATGAGGGAAACATTCTGATTTTCACAGTCTCCGTCTACAAAGGGAATGCTCAAGCCAACAAATGACATATAAAGGAAATTTTTTCCTATACCCAATTAAACGTCGTGTTGGTTATGCTCTATATACCAACTTTGCAGCTGCTTGCAACCCATTACATCTGGTGCTGAAGGTCCATCGACTCATCGGAGCCGATGGTTTCGCGGCGGGTAGGTGGAAAACGGAGGTCCGCTCGGATGGGGATGAGATATTTTTTGAAATTTTCAAAAATTTAATTTGTCAAAAAAATTTTTATAAATTTTACCAAATTTATGCTCGGATGGAAATGTGAGATAAGTAACCGGAGATAATTTTTTTGACAAATTAAATTTTTAAAAATAATTTTTTTGAAATTTTTAAAAACTTAATTTGTCAAAAATTTTCTAGTGCTTTCCCAAATTTATCCTCTTTTTTCTTTTTTTTTCGTAAAAATTTACTCAATAATTGCCAATTTTCGCAAAATCTTTTGCTCCATTTCAGCACGGGGGCGATTGTTGTTAGAAGCCGATTCCCAGTACACGGTGTAAGCCCGCCACATGGATTGTATTATTTGGATTCTCTGTTCTTCTGTTAAATTGCGACATATATTTACAGCGTCATATGACTTTGTTGGCATAGCCACATGCTGCAGGCGAGCAACCATTTTAATGAGCGACCTCTGGCGACAACTTCTAATACTAACAATTGGATCATGTTGTATATACAATTGTAATATTTACCTAAAGTACTAATGTAGTAACCCGCAAGTGAGGGTGAAACGGAGCGATGGTTTTATTTTTAAGTTATTTTGTTTAATCGCCTGTAACAGGCTGTGTTTGGTGCAAATATCACCTTAAAACCTTTTGAACCCTGAATTCATTGAAAATCCTAGAACCTCGCATTACCCTAAACCCATCGAAAACAACTGACAAAGCATTAAGTGCTTGTGCTGGTCTCTAGATTGCTAAACCATCGTATTCAGCCTACTGGTAAACCTATATAGACATCTTTGATGACCTGTATGCCATACGTCACCAAATAACAGAAGACAGACTACATTCTGGAAATAGATTTCATTGATAAATCGGGTTCATTGACAATAAACCCATTGAAAATCCATTAAAATGCTTGAAATATGCACGTTGGACTCAAGATAACCAAATAATTGTATTCAACGCTCAAAAAATTATATATAGAACATTCTTGATACGCTACAAGCAATACATGACCAAAAGAACGAAGATGGGCTATATACGTCTCGAATATCGGGTTCGCTGACCGTAAAACCCTCGACACCCCGTGAAAAGCTATACTCTAATTAATTATTATAGCAAAGCCGTCTAGCCAGCTTGCTTGGTGACCTAATAGGCACACATTGTAAGGTAAAACAGGCAATAACATGCCAAAATTTGAAAAATCGCTATTTTCGGCAAACCATTTTCGCTCCCACATCGGCCCAGGAAGTGGTCCCACAAAAAGTCGTGGTCAGAAAGTTGCAGATTTCAATGAGCGCTTTCCATTTTCGATGCGACGCCTGCGTCGTGAGATAAAGACTGCGAAACACTGGTACCCCTACGGTCAGATTTAACAAAGAGACCTTAAAAACCGCTTTTTGCCGTATTGACGCCGATGTTGGGGTCGGAGCTGTTCGCGTTCAACTAAGGGACAAATCCTCGTCACTTTTACAATCGAATAAAAATTTTAACGAAACCCGTCCATCCAAAGCTGTGTTATGAACGGTTATGAAATTGTAACAATTCTCCCCCTACCCCCTCAGTTGGAAACTACGCTCGCATCTCTGGCTCCGTTGCAATTATTTGATGCAATACATACAAATTACTCAGTTTATTAATTTGAAAGTTGCTGACACCGCGTTGTTTCCAAAAGACATATAACAGACTTTGAGAAAAGTCGAAAACAATGAAATTGTGTGTTGACTGGTTTGTGACAAAATTTCAATAAATTATGAATGTAAATTGGAACATCTGTAATGAGAATAGCCTTCTAATGTAAAGCAAGGAAGTGTGGATTTATTATAAGATTACGAATAATTGATGTTGATAATTGATGAGATGACTGTTATACGCTACCGTTTGTTTTAAATATTAGTTTTATAAGTAACTAAATTTCTTTTTTTGAGTCGGTATATGTGTGAGTGGAAATATGTCCGTTACTGGGAAAATCTGAGACGATCATTTTATAATAAAATTGTAAAGAAGCAATCGCAGGAGCTTCTGATTATTCGTCTTGAAGTAAAATCAGAAATAATGTAGATTTTGGTTTGAAAGAAATACGTTAAAATACAGCAAATTTCATATACCTAAATAGTCAGCACACTTGGAAGAATAATGGCAGAAAGTGCCCCTGTGAATAAACGTGTCTAAATTTTTGAAGGTTGTTTCTTGGAATATATTTTTGTTTGTTTATCTATCTATGCATTTAGTTTTCCGTGGCCATATGGAACCCCTACTCGCATGAGCGGACCCAAATAGTTCGCATACCGGTTTCCGACAGTGGCAAGTACGAAGTGAAAAATGCTACCGGCGCTGTTATGCCATCGCAGGTCAGCAACTTGACATTTATTAATGACATAACGAGTCGACATAAATGTAATATAACAAGTTGCTTACGAACATGGTTCTAGGTTTGCGGGACAATCGTATCGTAGGACACCTGAAAATTACATGTAACGAACGCAGATCTAAATAATTTGTCCGCAAAGTAATAGATATTTTACCATTTTCGCTCAATTATTGTTGATAATTTCATATGCTATGGAATCTTATTAGCCGTTGCAAAACATTCCAGATTTTTGTGCCGCTGTATAAACCGTGTCTCAACACAAATATCCAAACCAAATACATGTCTCTGACGGTATCGATAAGCGCTTTCTATTAATCGTAAGCGATTAGGTATTGGGATATATTAGGATTCGTGTAATTTACTTAAGTTGGTTTGAAATGTCGCCAAGCTTGAAACTTTTAACACTCTTATGACAACAATACATCAAATGTCATTCTGTCTGACTGATAATTTGACTTCTTCGATAAGTAGGATTCGTTTGCGGCTACTGTCAATAGCCTTAACAAACAAAATAGCCTATTATTTCTGCATCTTAGTACTTCCATCGTTGCATCAAGAGGTGAAATGTTGCTTGGTGCTTAACTGGAATATTGTCACTGAACTTTTCTTGGGCGTTGTAGATTACTCATAGATGCACATTTCTGCTGCATTTGGATTACTGAAATTTATATAGCATTCGTGTGGTCTTTAAAATATCCTAATATAGGATTTTTTCATTCAACTATATCTATTGCATGACCTTATACCGAAATTTTTATGATCCCTTTGATTCTATATGTAGCCGGCTGCTAACTTGGGATTTATTCGGCGAAATACACTTTCGCGACTTAAAATTGATAAATTTGTAGTAACTGTTTGAGTTTAGATGTATATCTTAGCGGATTTCTTAGTTAAATCATATTTACCCCACTTAATAGCTAAATTTTTGTTGCAGCCGTTTGAGTCTAGCCACAGATCTGCGCTAACTTGGAATTTATTCGTTTAAATATACCTACACGGTCTTATACTGGTACATTTTATTTTATTTATTTAATTCAATGTTTCTAAATTTGCACTTCTTCTGAATTATATTCATTGTATATAACTTAATAACGAAGCTTTGTATGGAACGCCGTTAAGGGTTATAATAATATGTTATTTTATTCCATGTTTCTAAATTTGCACTTCTTCTGAATTATATTCATTGTATTTAACCTTAATAACGAAGCTTTGTATGGAACGCCGTTAAGGGTTATAACAATATGTTATTTTATTCCATGTTTCTAAATTTGCACTTCTTCTGAATTATATTCATTGTATTTAACCTTAATAACGAAGCTTTGTATGGAACGCCGTTAAGGGTTATAATAATATGTTATTTTATTCCATGTTTCTAAATTTGCACTTCTTCTGAATTATATTCATTGTATTTAACCTTAATAACGAAGATTTGTATGGAACGCCGTTAAGGGTTATAATAATATGTTATTTTATTCCATGTTTCTAAATTTGCACTTCTTCTGAATTATATTCATTGTATTTAACCTTAATAACGAAGCTTTGTATGGAACGCCGTTAAGGGTTATAATAATATGTTATTTTATTCCATGTTTCTAAATTTGCACTTCTTCTGAATTATATTCATTGTATTTAACCTTAATAACGAAGCTTTGTATGGAACGCCGTTAAGGGTTATAATAATATGTTATTTTATTCCATGTTTCTAAATTTGCACTTCTTCTGAATTATATTCATTGTATTTAACCTTAGTAACGAAGCTTTGTATGGAACGCCGTTAAGGGTTATAATAATATGTTATTTCATTCCATGTTTCTAAATTTACACTTCTTCTGAATTATATTCATTGTATTTAACCTTAATAACGAAGCTTTGTATGCTAAATTTGCACTTCTTCTGAATTATATTCATTATATATAACCCTATTAACGAAACTTGTGTGGAACGCCGTTAAGGGTTATAATAATATGTTATTTTATTCCATGTTTCTAAATTTGCACTTCTTCTGAATTATATTCATTGTATTTAACCTTAATAACGAAGCTTTGTATGGAACGCCGTTAAGGGTTATAATAATATGTTATTTTATTTCATGTTTCTAAATTTGCACTTCTTCTGAATTATATTCATTGTATTTAACCTTAATAACGAAGCTTTGTATGGAACGCCGTTAAGGGTTATAATAATATGTTATTTTATTCCATGTTTCTAAATTTGCACTTCTTCTGAATTATATTCATTGTATTTAACCTTAATAAAGAAGCCTTGTATGGAACGCCGTTAAGCGTTATAATAATATGTTATTTTATTCCATGTTTCTAAATTTGCACTTCTTCTGAATTATATTCATTCTATATAACCCTATTAACGAAACTTGTGTGGAACGCCGTTAAGGGTTATAATAATATGTTATTTTATTCCATGTTTCTAAATTTGCACTTCTTCTGAATTATATTCATTGTATTTAACCTTAATAACGAAGCTTTGTATGGAACGCCGTTAATGGTTATAATAATATGTTATTTTATTTCATGTTTCTAAATTTGCACTTCTTCTGAATTATATTCATTGTATTTAACCTTAATAACGAAGCTTTGTATGGAACGCCGTTAAGGGTTATAATAATATGTTATTTTATTCCATGTTTCTAAATTTGCACTTCTTCTGAATTATATTCATTGTATTTAACCTTAATAACGAAGCTTTGTATGGAACGCCGTTAAGGGTTATAATAATATGTTATTTTATTCCATGTTTCAAAATTTGCGCTTCTTCTGAATTATATTCATTGTATTTAACCTTAATAAAGAAGCCTTGTATGGAACGCCGTTAAGAGTTATAATAATATGTTATTTTATTCCATGTTTCTAAATTTGCACTTCTGTTGAATTATACTCATTCTATATAACCCTATTCACGAAACTTGTGTGGAACGCTGTTAAGATATATAGTAATATTTTCATTTTAGATTACGAAAATAAACCGACTTCAACAGCTGCATTACATTACCGACATGGCACCGTACGAAATTGCATTTGAATCAGTGCTACCACCGATTGGGTTAAATACATACTTTGTGAAAAATATTAGTAAAGAAAAATCTTCGCCGACTGGTTGGTTTTAAAGATTTGTATAGCCTAGGCACCTTTTCTACGAGATTTGATTAAGTTCTAGAAAGCATCGAAAATACCGGATTCGCAGAAAATGTATGCCAATCCTGTATTTTAGTGCTTTATTGATATATTTAAGTCCCGCAAAATCATGAGCCTTGAAAAGCCCCCGAAACTCGTCCAATACGTACTACATCCTTTACGAAACTTCTGCGACGCCAGTAGAATAATTAATGCTGCGCACATACAAAGGTTACCTTGAAAAGCCCCCGAAACTCGTCCAATATGTACTACATCCCTTACGAAACCTCTGCGACGCCTTAGAATAATTAATGCTGCGTACACACAAAGGTTACCTTGAAAAGCCCCCGAAACTCGTCCAATATGTACTACATCCCTTACGAAACCTCTGCGACGCCAGTAGAATAATTAATGCTGCGTACACATAAAGGTTACCTTGAAAAGCCCCCGAAACTCGTCCAATATGTACTACATCCCTTACTAAACCTCTGCGACGCCAGTAGAATAATTAATGCTGCGTACACACAAAGGTTACCTTGAAAAGCCCCCGAAACTCGTCCAATCCGTACTACATCCCTTACGAAACCTCTGCGACGCCAGTAGAATAATTGATGCTGCGTACACACAAAGGTTACCTTGAAAAGCCCCCGAAACTCGTCCAATACGTACTACATCCCTTACGAAACCTCTGCGACGCCAGTAGAATAATTGATGCTGCGTACACACAAAGGTTACCTTGAAAAGCCCCCGAAACTCGTCCAATACGTACTACATCTTTTACGAAACCTCTGCGACGCCAGTAGAATAATTAATGCTGCGTACACACAAAGGTTATAAACTCAGCAATTTCTCTGGGCGTCTAAGTGCAAACAAAAATCCACAACAATTGAAGCAGATTATTAAACTTCGTACCGAAATACATCATTATTGCCGATTTTCGAGATTTTATTTGGTGCATCTCAGGAAACTATTACATCACAAATGACATTATTAGTTGAAAGTTAGCAAAGATGACTGGTTTCAAGCCAAGCTTAACATAAGCGTTTCAAATTAACTTCTAGGGCCACTCATTTTTGTAATAGCCTTCATTTCGCGTCCGTCACTAAACGTTACAATTTAGGTGCCAAAATTATTGCAACGATTACTATCGTAGGCTTCGTGTTCCAATATTATTTTTTTATTTGAGTAAGATTATGTGTTTTAATAAATCATGAGTTACTCTGTACAGTCCATCTGCGATAATCATGCGATGTTCTACAGTCGCTACTTAAAGGGCAAACTTACAAACTTACAAACAATGCAATTCCCTCAACACATTAGATAAGAAACGACACTATGTAATACATTCATGGACGAGATCCAAAGTCACAGAGTCGACAGCGGATGATTCGGGGGGGGGTTGGTTCGTCATGGGTGAATAAATTTTCAAAATTTTTTGGGACACAAAACTATTTTAAGTTTTTACATTTTACCCGAATTTTGCCAATTTTCCTCAAATTTTTGTTAAATTCGCTCGATTTTTGCTCATTTCCCCTCGATTTTTGGTTATTTTTGCCAAAATTTTTTTCGGTCGTCTTCGGCAAGGGAGAGGATACGGAGACGCAGCGGTGGATCCAGGCTACCTTCCAAGAGGATCGGCGACACTCGAGAGGGTCCGAGTCTCAGGAGGAATAATGCGCACGGTCACCCTATGAGCACGTATGATTACTATCATACGTATCATAATTATAGTTGATCTGACCACAAACGAAACTAAGAATGCAATGGTGCCTACCTTTGTAAATTGCAAGTAAGCAATCACTATTTCAAACATCATGCACTAAAATGTAACAGTATAACAGATGAATCAATGTAAACTGAATGGTGTTGTGTTGCTTTAGATCGTATGTACAAATAAAAATGTTGAATACTAGGTAACCTTTCTATTCATTCGAAATACTAGATGCTGCGCTGGAACTCTTATGCTTCTCACAAGGACGCTATAACAGATGCATAATTACATAAAGCACGAGATTTATGTCCACTGTGAAAATGTAAGAAAACATCACACCGTTACCAGGTTACAGACGATAAAAACATTTAGGCTGGTTTTGGAATGAAACTGGGTATATTTGATACCGATCAACGGCGACAGCCACTACTGCAGATACAAATGTCGTAAGAGAACGTCATTGCTAGGTAACAACCAGGGTATACACCCAACGGTAATAACGATTTTACATTGTGGAACATTTATGCAAATTTATGAGTACAAATTTTGCTAAAAATTAGTCTTTGGTTTTTAGCATCTAGAAGCGTTCCACTAGCGTACAACGATGAAACATCAATGTTGCAAAAATTAGAAATTGAAAACGAAGTATGTTTTGAAATCCAGAAATATTATTGAAATTAATGTCTTTGGTTTTTAGCATCTAGAAGCGTTGCACTAACGTACACCGATGAAACATCAATGTTGCAAAAATTAGAAATTGAAAACGAAGTATGTTTTGAAATCCAGAAATATTATTGAAATTAATGTCTTTGGTTTTTAGCATCTAGAAGCGTTCCACTAACGTACACCGATGAAACATCAATGTTGCAAAAATTAGAAATTGAAAACGAAGTATGTTTAGAAATCCAGAAATATTATTGAAATTAATGTCTTTCGTTTTTAGCATCTAGAAGCGTTCCACTAACGTACACCGATGAAACATCAATGTTGCAAAAATTAGAAATTGAAAACGAAGTATGTTTTGAAATCCAGAAATATTATTGAAATTAATGTCTTTGGTTTTAGCATCTAGAAGCGTTCCACTAGCGTACAACAATGAAACATTGTTGTTGCAAAAATTAGAAATTGAAAACGAAGTATGTTTAGAAATCCAGAAATATTATTGCAATTAATGTCTTTGGTTTTTAGCATCTAGAAGCGTTCCACTAGCGTACAACGATGAAACATCAATGTTGCAAAAATTAGAAATTGAAAACGAAGTATGTTTTGAAATCCAGAAATATTATTGAAATTAGTCAATAACGTAAATCAAAGTAGCCCTATAACTGCAAAATGGATGAAGTTATGCAAAGAACCGTACAATGGATTTTTTCCAACATAACTCTAAGTGGGTTACTGGGGAAACGTATAAAATTTTCATACATCTATAAAACCTAGAACGCTGGGTCATTTCGGTGATACCTCGTTACATTTCTAATTATTTGAAACTTTCTGACATAATATAGTTTACGGTTTGAAGTATAGCTCATTATTTCAATTACTGTGTCACTAAGGTGTGTGGAACGAACCGAATGTGGTTTCATGTATAGCAGTCATTGTGTGTCACCTATAACAGGTTTCGTGTTGTACGTTTATACCACCCTCAAATACCGGATCTAACTATATTCTGGAAATCGCGTTTATCGACCCAAAACACATTGAATATTCCTTAAAATTAATCATATATATCCGTTTTGGGTTCTAGATAACCAAACTATTTTATTAAACGCCTGGAAAAACATATGGATAGATCGTTCTTGATGCCCTGCACGCAATAGATAACCAAAAAACGAACACAGACTATAAATTAGAAATAGAATCATTGACCCTAAACCCATTCAAAATCCTTCAAAAAGTGAGCGCATTCGTGTTGGATTCTAGATAACTTTCAGCGTACCGAAAAACCTATATATATACAGCATCCTTGATGTCTTGCGCGCAATAATAACAAAAGAAACGACGATATTTTGAAATCGGGAACATCCCCCTTAAGCTCATTGAGGACCTCTCAAAAGACATTAGATATTCGCATCTGGCTCTTGACAACCATATTATCGTATTCGGTTCACCGAAACATGTATATATAGACCATTCTTGATGCCTGTACGCAATACAAAAACAACAAATGAAACAAAACTTAAACTTTGAAAGTCGGGATGGTCGATCGCCAAACCCGTGAAACCCTTGAAAAGTATAATATAGTCAAGTTAGACTTGAGATAACAAAACGACAGCATTCACCATGCTTAATATCCTAATAGACACCCGTATTGAGGTAAAAACACAAAATAACACGCAGAAATATAAAAAAATTGGTATTTCTTGCAAAGGATTAAAGAACCATACTCGTACCCACAGCAATCTAGGGAATGGTCTCACAAAAGAGTGTTGCTCGGCACAGTCGTAAATCACGATGAGCTAATTCTGAACGACGCGAAACCGGTGCCGTGAGATATGGGCTGCAAAACACGGGTTTCAGTGTAGCCAGATTTGTCAAAGACCATTAAAACTCTGTTTTCGCCATTTTGGATAGTATATGGGTCTGGAGTTGTTCGCTTTTACTCAACGGCCACATTGTCATCAGTTTTGCTATAGAACAAAAAAAATTTTATCGAAATCCAACCACCCACCCGAATATGAGTTATGAATGATAGCTAGAAAATGAAATCATGATTTTCGCCGTAGCACACTCAGTTTAGTCAGATTTTTGTACGACTGTTATTTATTTAAAACAGGACAATTAATTTCAAAAGGTTGAACATTGATAAATCATATTCAACGGTTAAATGTTTTAAAAGCAAACAAGTGCAAATTTAGCATTGTGGACCAAAAACAGTGTCCTAGCATTTGCAGTTGTTTATGAGACTGTGTCCTAATGTTGCCACCCTGACCCAAGCCTCTGGTTGTAAAGAAACGGAATTGACAAATATATTAACGTATTTCTAATTGGGTTTTAATTGTTTTTTTAATTTAAAATTTTAATTAATTTATATTGAAATTAAACGCATGTTAAATGTTGTAGTATTTAACATGCGCGCAGTGAAATACTACAGTGCTACGAATAAATGTGAACCTCCCTCAGCGAATTTTAATTCTTACGGCGTCACGTTTTCAAATATATATAGCTTACATTTTAGCATTTACGACTTACGTTTGACAAAACGACAGGTTTGCTGGATAGCGTTTTCGATAAACAACATAACGCGAAACATCCGCTGAAACAAAATTTTCTTTGGTACAAACCAATGGTGCGCCTTGGAAATTCCACCCATCGGCCTTCAGGTTGGTTCTGTCCGGGTTTACACTCGTTACAAACAAAGTTGGTTGCATTTTACCGGTAAATTTCAAGTTTTACCGGTACATTTGAAGTTTTACCAGTACATTTGAAGTTTTACCGGTACATTTGAAGTTTTACCAGTATATTTGAAATTTTACCGGTACATTTGAAGTTTTACCGATACATTTGAAGTTTTACCGGTACATTTGAAGGTTTACCGGTATATTTGAAGTTTTATCGGTACATTTAAAGTTTTACCGGTACATTTGAAGTTTTTATCAAAAAGTGTGGGTTAGCAGTTTCATCAAATTTTATTTAAAACTGCAAAAATCATTTTTCGTCTGTCTGAGTCATTCATAAATCATCGCAGGAATGTTGGAATTTGCGAATTTCTTTTATTAGGCGCGTAATATAATATAATTGTGTACCAAGCTTTGCGTTTACGCTGCTCCAATGATGCTCTACCTAAATTGTCATGAAAAGTGTTACGAATTGGAAAGTTTCTAATTTTGGCCGTTAGGGGCCTTCCAAAATTTTGGGTCGTAACATTTTCCAGAGGAAGCAGGGAAAAAACAGCATTAGTTTTGGGTATAGATGATGGATTTGTTTGTAATATATTGGTTTTAACGCAATATAGCTACAATTGGCATGTTGATAAGCGTATAGTACAATGCAAAGGCCTAGAAATTATAAATTTTGGCACCAAAAGCTGTGCAGTTGTCTTATTTAATTCGCCGTACAGGTCTATACCGAGTTTATAAGATTCTAAATGTACTGAGTATGTTGAAAGAAATTGCGCATGCATGGTGTGTTCCCAATAAGTAGAAACTATTAGGCGCTGAGAACGTGAAACATAACGGAACTAACTGTTCATATCGTCTGTTTATTTGATAACAGATTAACCAATTTATATCGTACACCGACTAGCTATACCACACAAATGATGTCCATGATAACACAACTGTCCCAATGGAAAATCTATTTCCGTGCAAGCGGGACAGGCCAGTGCAATTTTCCAGAAGTTCAGGGCGATAACTACACATTTTCTATCGATAGGCTGATACGCCTCGGATAGTCTCTGATGGCCTCGGATACGCTAATAGGCATCGGGTCCGATAGGCCTCGGACAGGATAACGCAATTTTCCAGAAGTTCAGGGTTATAACTACACATTTTTTATCGATAGGCTAATAGGCCTCGGATCGGATAGTCTCGGATGGCCCGGATAGGCTAATAAGCCTCGGGTCCGATAGGCCTCGGATAGGCTAACGCAATTCTCTAGAAGTTCAGGGTGATAACTACACATTTTCCATCGATAGGCTAATAGGCCTTGGATCGGATAGTCTCAGATGGCCCCAGATAGGCTAATAGGCCTCGGGTCCGATAGGCCCTGGACAGGCTAACGCAATTTTCCAGAAGTTCAGTACGATAAATACACATTTTCTATCGATAGACTAATAGGCCTCGGGTAGTCTCGGATGGCCTCGGATAGGCTAATAGGCCTCGGGTCCGATAGACCTACGACAGGCTGACGCAATTTTCCAGAAGTTCAGGTTGATAAATGCACATTTTCCATCGATTTACTATGTCTTGTTACATTTTAATTGTATTGAGCTTGTCATTGTCGGCGGTAAAAGTGCTACGCGTTCGTTTGCTGTCGATGCACGTGCGCTTTCTATTTGTTTACCATAGATAATCGGCTTACCTATGTGTATATGTAACAGGGCCGCTTCGGCCCTGTCACGAGCATTTCAGGATCATCGTACCCAAAACCGTAGCGGGAAGCGTTGGCACATGACCATTGGCAAAAAAATATCGTTTACCGTTTGTATAAAAATATCGTTTACCGTTTGTATAAAACTATCGTTCACTGTTTTGTATAAAAATATCGTTTACCGTTTGTATAAAACTATCGTTCACTGTTTTGTATAAAAATATCGTTTACCGTTTGTATAAAAATATTGTTTACCGTTTGTATAAAGCTATCATTTGATGTTTTGTATAAAAATATTCGTTTACCGTTTGTGTAAAATATCGTTCACTGTTTTGTATACAAATATCGTTTACCGTTTGTATAAAATATCGTTTGCCGTTTGTATAAAATATCGTTTACCGTTTTGTATAAAAATATCGTTTACCGTTTTGTATAAAAATATCGGTTACCGTTTTGTATAAGAATATCATATACCGTTCTGTATATAAATGTTGTATACCGTTTTGTACAAAAAATGTTGTACACTGATTGCATTAATTGCCGAAATTGACCATCGGGACGAGTGTTGTGTGAGGTACGCTGAACGGAGTAACGAAAATCAGGTTGATCAAGCCGATTTAGGATATTGGAACCTACGCTCCACACCGACAGAGAGTAAGCATCACGCTGGAACCACCACCAGCCGGCGCTACGTGTTAAAACTGTGACGGTTACGACCGTCCGGGAATAGGAGGCCTCCGACTGCACGTTCAAGAAAACAAGTTTGTTAAGGCCGAAATCACAAATGTTAAACTTACTTGGTTTTAGCAATATAATGAGCAATGGTTACGGAAAACAACAAGACAAAATAAGTGGAAATCACGGTTTTGGAAGTCGTCGCAAGCACGCGGAACGACGGAGGCCGGGTTAATTTGAAGGCCCGCCACCGTCTACGATACCAGGATCCGGAAAATAACTAGAGCAGGTTGGTAGGACACTTCAGGAGTTATGGTCGGACACCCAAAGACGCCCCGGACAACGCCAAAAATTCACCTGTAATACGTAGAGACAATCGCTACTTACGCTAGGTAGGATTGTCTCCGTGGAACCCGGACTGTCACTTTCCATGTAGTTAGGACATATCATATATAAAATATGTACATGTATCTATTTATGTGTGTGCCCAGTGGACAACTTTTTAGGCAAAAAACCGCCTTGTTCCTGTAGCCTGTCGTAGTATGCAACCAATGCAAAACCTCACTTTCCGATATCCTCGTCGCTCTACCCCGCGTCAAAACCGGCGCATGCGACCCCTCGTTTTGTTCCTCGCGACTAGTGGAGTCCAACAATATGCGTCGAACCTCCGTCCGAACCCTTTCTGACCCGCGGCAGTCACTCAAAGATGCCTAGAAAGCTGTTGTCAACTGCTGATGGGAACCGATAATTCGAGATTTTTCGTTCCATTCTAAAATGGGCGAACCGCCCCTCATTGGATTCGTCTCGATGAGACATCTCCAAAAATACCCGGCGGGTCTCGATCAGCCGCCCCGTTAACCCGGACGACCAACAAACGCGCCCCCACCGTAGACATCACTCTCTCTAATTGCTACGATTTTATTACCGTTTTTACTCCTGCCGCCCTAGTGGTGATATCGTTAGCCCGTTAAGAGACCAGCAACCGGTTATACTTCTTTTAGGAGTACTTCAAAACCAAGTCGATCGCTCAACTCTCATTTGTAAGCGTTAACTTACGAAATAGAGTTATGACACCTGTTTTAAATTTTAATGCGCGTTTAGTCTTGTGTCAAAACATCTAAGAATTCATATAGGTGTCCGTGTGGGATTGTGTTATTCTTGGATAACCACCTAAGGACCGGATGCTTTCAATTTGTTTTGCCGCTGAAGCGTCAGCACACCACTCACGACACTCCCCTCCCTGACCCACTTTCCACATGGCGAAGCCGCGAGAAATGTTTTGAGAAAACTGATAAGAAATTGGGAAAAAGTTGGCAAAGATTGGAAGCGTTGTGGTCTAAAATAATTACCAAGTAGTGTCCTAACTTTACCCTACCAATCGTACACCCCGCCAGGATTCTCTAGACTCCCAGCTCCGAGCCTTGGACATTCCCCTGAGCCAGTGGACTTGGACATCTATGATTGTCATACATATTCATAGGGGAGAGTTGGCTGGGTTAATCATACCATTTGGCACCATACATTCCGCCGAACCCACTACCCTTGGCAGGAAACGCCAATTCTCCACTCCCCCACTCACCTACAGATCGGCTAACACCTATTTCTTTGAACATAATCCTAAGCGCTAACAGCGCTGCACCAGCCTATCACCTGACTTCCGACGGCCCGGCTGCCCACTCTCTTTCTGGGACATCAGACCTCGACCATGCCTATTTTTAGTAAATACTATAATTCCACTGGCCTATTATTGTTTGCGGAAAGACGCAAAATTTTATGACAACAAGATTCTATGAAAACAACATCCCGACTCTTACCCCAAGTAGTTGAGTTTTTTTAACACAAGTACATAAAAATGAGCTTAGTATTTGAATCTTGAAATTTTGTTACTTCTTTGGCAAGGTATTACCATTTTTATTGTTTTCAGACCAAAAATAATTTCGTTTTGCTTAATTTAATGATTTATAACGTGATCAATGTTCATCATACAAAACTCATGGTTGCTTGTTAAATAATCCGCCCGCACACCAATTGTACGCACGCATGGTTATGGAAGTATCTACAGTCAGTATCCGTTGCTCACGATTGCATATTTAGATAGCGCGCTTTGGTCATAACCATGTTTCCGGCAAGTGTGCGTGCATTTGTCAAGTCCTTCTTTTTTTAATTGAACAGCCGAAATCCGAATATCTTTATGAAATAGGCCAAATCAGACCAGCATTAGTTAGGGGTCTCCGTGCAAATCGAAACCGTTCTCAACATTTAGCAACCCTGTTAACGATGGGAATTCGCCAGCAATTTTTATGTCAGTCATCGTCAGCTATCTCGCATTAGGGCTGCATCTCCTGTGGCGAACACACGCTTCCTTGCCAATTACGTCGATTCGGATTCGATTCCCTAATCAATCAGCCAATTTAACTTTGGATGGGCGTCACATAAACTGGCATAAGTACTAGAAGGTTTGCATTACTATTCGATTATTGATGTTACATATGTAATAACCGATGACGCAGCTGCATGGCGCAACTTCCTAACACCATGCCCATACGACCCCGGCTATCGTAACCTCAAGGGTGGATCGTGAATACTAAATCTTAATCCTATTCTTGGTCAGACCCAAGAAGCTACGCAGCTTAGCAGGCCGCAGGCGCGCTTCACGGGGTGTGTTCGGACCCCGCCCGAAAGGTTGCGCACGTGTCTAGTATCGGGTATGATTTCTGAGGTCCCCCAGGGAGGCTAGCACCGACACCTGCTCGCAGGTCATGGAGCTTAGCCGCTATTCCCTATCTTAGACTCATCGGAAGTTGTTTAGTTCTATTTTAGTGTGATAAGTGTTGGAATAAAATATGAATGTGACCTTAGAAATTTGAAGCTCAAGTTGGGTTACCTAATTAAGATCGTGGTATGCTCCGTGTTAGAGCATTGACCTATGTGGTCCCCACAGGGTTCCGACGAGCCCTGAGTGTTTAATGTCGGGTTATCAATGACGTGGCCTGCGCTTTTCACTAAATTCTATTTCGATAAACCAGAAAAGAAAGCTCCTATCGTCTCGGTGAAAATAAGGCGGTACTCGGTGTGTCAAAATACAAAGTTTATTTACAAGATCAAGATTTATTGTCGGGACGAGTGTCCCAAAAAGTCTAGTAGTACCTTGCTGTGGTCGCCGCAGTTCAGCACAGTATGGCGGCACGGGGCGTTAAACGGAAAACGGGGGAGGAGCGTACAGATATTCGCCAAGTTGCGAACTAGGGGCGGTTATCCCTGCTTCACTCAATGCTAGCGAACTACTCAGCTATGCAGCGCACTAAGCAGGGGCCCTAGCGTGCTTCAGAAATCGCTCCCAAACGCAGGTCGCGCTAGGCAATGAATGCTCAAGCAGGGGCGGAGGTAGAAACGATATTCGGGGCTGACTACGCGAGCTCTACAGCTTAGTCGGATCACGGCTCAAAGCAACACTGACTACCGAATCTGACAAGGGGCGTCCGATCATCTATTCTCAGGGTACTTTTGCAGTAGTGCCTATAAATACTTTCACCCTATTATATTTGACGACCTTACCTACCTATCAGTACGACTGACCGAACGACGAAGACTGGGGGGGGGCAAAAGAAGAAGAAAAATGGAACAGTTTCCTTTAATTCAAGCCGATGGGGTCCGGTCGGGGTTGCAACGTGGCGTGAGGCGTCCTTTTGAATACCTTACGAACCAATCCTCCGACCAGTTGTTTTTTTTGTTGGGCCTTGATAGCCAGTTGATTTCCTTGTGGCTTCGCTGTCGGGTTGTGAGCTATGCGGCGGGTCCATTTCTGACTGACCACGCCCATCCAAAGGCTAAATTAGCCTCGTTCCCTACCTAATGTGGTCGTTTGTACTACTCGGACCCTGGGCAATCGGTCCGAGACGCATCCGCGTCTTTTGGTTCGTCCTTCGGTTGCCTGACTTTTGACTCTCCCTAACGATGTTCTTTTGAGTTCACTGCAATATTGCAGTGTCTCAACTGCATTGGACTGCAGTTGAGTTATTATCGACTTAATATTAGAAGTCGATGTACTCCTATGGCTGAATGGTTAGAGTGTAAGATTCTGCAGCGGACTTAAATTCTCCGTGCAGGATCAACTCATATTACGGCAAAATACAACTAGATGATACTGAAACTAAAGAAGGGAGAGACCTAGCATACACAGTACATAGCCTAACGGGCAAACCAAGTAAAAATCAAAGGAAAGCTAAACTCAGCGATTAACTCGCTCCAAAAGGAAAAAGGGGTTTTGCTCTCACCCAGTTTGGGGCCGAAACGGCCCGGGCGAGGAGGTAAGTTTTCTTTAGTTTTAGAAAGTTGTAAAATTTTGTTTAAAGGCGGGGACACAATGTGTTCCTCCCGCAAAGACGAATTCTAGTAAAGGTTCAGGGGCAGAGTTTTAATTCTGTTTCTTATAGACAATGGTCTCTAGAGAAGACCATTGCGTAGTACAATGGTGGACACCGGTAAATTTAATTGTTTTAGCGACATATTTATTTTGGAGTCCGAACTTGTGTATCACCACAAAACGATGCGCCATCGTCCCAGGTCAATGTCGGCGAAATTTTGCTCAGCTGGGGGCGAGGTCTGTGTGTAGCGTTTCGGCGGAACCCGTGGGTCGAAATACAAAAAGGTAATGTGTCTGTTTACATAAAAGGGGACGCTACATTCACTGGATACCTACACGAACGGCCTGTTACAGTTCACACAGCAGGGAAATTAAACCCCTGCATACGCCGATCCTTTCACGTACTTACAGCTATCGATCCTTGGGGCAGCACCAGCTGAACCCCTTTCGTGAGGTGTATACCTGCGCGGAAATCTTTCACGATCGATCCCATAACGAAGCGAAAAGCGAAGAAACGAAAAGCCACCGAGCAAGTGAAAACAACGAACAGTTAATACTGAAAAGTCAAGCGTCGGAGCCGGTCAGTAGTGTCGACCGAACTCCGCGCTGCCGAAGTCAAACTGATTCGAAGATTCGACGCGTTGGTCGTAACCTCGAAATTTCTACCTGTATATTACGATGGCGATTTTGTCGCCGTCCAATCGTTGGCGACTTCTTGACGCCCACTTTTTTGGGTTTTCTGTCCAGTGTCCAATTGGGGACACTTCCGGAAATCTGAATCTTGACGGTTACAGTAAACCGTAGACGTCCTTAAAGAGAGTCGGCTTCAATTGAGTTGCCGACATTAAGTTCAACTCTTCCGAGTACTCGGAAGTTGACCATCTGTGATTTTAGTCCCAATCTTCCCATGAAACCTGAGCTTCTAATCACAAATTTCCTGCACTCATCGCCGGATGCTCTTTGAAATCAAATCCAACGCCCACGTTCGTAAGACAACATCCGGTCCCAAGATGGTTGAATCGTCACCCAATTCCCTGTAATGTCCTTAAAAGTTGCAATCTGTCCCTTATTTCGGACTGTTTAAATTTCCTGTCTAAATTGGGTCGGCAAACAACGACTTTTTCTTTGTGATCATGATATGCCGCTCGTCGACTGAACTCAATTTCATTATAGAAGGTGACCCGAGTGGCGAGGACACAGTAAAACATCAAAAAAACTCAAGCTTAATTTAAAATTTTCAGCGAATGCTCACGTTCCGACGGCACGCCGGGGGGAAGCCGACGACGGGAAGTCATCCGTCTCGAGGCCCGAGACGGGGCAACCCTTAAAGCACTCCTGTCTGGTCAGGCGCCCTGATCCATGGCCCCTAGAGTCCGCGGGAGGGCCCTAAATCGCTCCCCCGTTCGTCCCATCCGTATGTGTCTTGTCCGTCCGTAAAACTCTGAACTTTAACGAATTTTGCGTGTCATGTCCTTGTATGTCCATCCTTATGTCGTGTCCTTATATCTACGTACCGATACATATATATAAATACACACATACAGCTACACACAATGTACACACACTAGACATAATGGCTCCTGGGGCAGAGAGATAGCGCCGGGTAAAGACACACCCAGAACCCACCCAAAAACAACAACAACACAGCAACAAAGAAGGAAACCGACCAGAAACGTCGGTTAGAGAGAGAACGAGGACAAAACCGAAAGGACAGCGAGGGCACGAGGCGGGTGTTGGAAGGGAAGCGGGACAAGGGGAATCCGGGAGGATTTTCGAGGGGCTGGGGTCAGATTCAGTCCCAGGACGGAAACCGGGGTCGATTGATACCAAACACGAGGGGGTTAGACGTAAAAGCGGGTTGGAACCCACTTATGGGTTCCCCTATGTATTAGTATGGGGAGCTTTCGCGGGCTCTCCTGCGTTAGCGGATGGGCGGAGCGACGCCCGCCGGGTATCGTTGGACTCACCGTCCAACGGCGATTTGAACGAGGGGTGATACCGCCACCGGGGCGGTAGGAGTAAAAACGGTACTAAAATTGGTGCGGTTAGAGAGAGAGTCGTGGCTACAATGGGGGGCGCGTTTGTTGGTCGTACGGGTTAACGGGGCGGCGGAGCGAGACCCGCCGGGTATTTTTGGAGATGTCTCATCGAGACGAATCTAATGAGGGGCGATTCGCCCATTTTAGAGTGGAGGGAAAAATCTCGATTTGTCGGCGCCCATCAGCAGTTGGCAACGGCTTTCTAGGCATCTTTGCGTGGCTGCAGCGGATCAGCAGGGATTCGGGCGGAGGTTCAAAACATATGGTTGGATTCAACTAGTCACGATGAGCAAAACGAGGGGTCGCATGCGCCGGTTCTGACGCGGGGTATGGCGGCGGGAATGTTAGAAAGTGGGGTTTATATTGGTTGCATACTGTAATAGGCTACAGAGACACGGCGGTTTTGCCTAAGAAGTTGTCCACAACACACACATAAGTAGATACAAGTACATATTATATATATGATATGTCCCAACTATATGGAAAGTGATGGTCCGGGTTTCACGGCGACAATCCTACCTAGCGTAAGTAGCGATTGTCCCTACGTGTTACAAGCGAAGTTGCGGCGCTGTCCGGAGTGCCTTTGGATGTCCATTCGCGATTCCCAAAGCGTTCTACCAGCCTACTCTGGTTATCCTCCATACCACGATATCGCAGACGGTGACGGACCTTCGAATGAGTCCGGCATCCGTCGTCCCTTACAGTTGCAAGTGCTACCAAAGTGTGATTTCCGCTTATTCGGACTTGTTGTTTTCTGTAACCATTACCTAATATGTTACTAAAACCAAGTAAATTTAATATTTTTGATTTCAGTCTTAACAAATGTGTTTTATCGAACGTGCAGCCAGGGGCCTCCTATTCCCGGACGGTCATAACCGTCAAATCTTTATCGTATAGAGGCGACTGGTCGGGGTTTTGTCTAGTTTCGATTTCCTATTGGTTCGGGGCTTACTGCGCTGCCTCCTAAAGCGGTTGAGACAGCCAACTTCTCATCACTTGGTTCCAATTGCTTCGCACAACACTGGTCCCTGAGATCAGACACGTAATAAGGAGGATAGATGAATCACGTTATAAATTACGGCATAAAATGATAACTGAAGCATAGCATAAAATGATAAACGAATCATGTTATAAAATACGACATAAAATGATAACGAATCATGGCATGAAATGGTAAACGAATCGTGTTATAAAATACGGCATAAAATGATAACGAATCACGGCATGAAATAGTAAACGAATCATATTATAAAATACGACATAAAAATGATAACGAATCGCGGCATAAAATGGTAAACGAATCATATTGTAAAATACGGCATAAAAATGATAACGAATTACGGCATGAAATGGTAAACGAATCATATTATAAAATATGGCATAAAAATGATAACGAATTTGTTCACGGTACCAGAGTCTTCCCACTCTCCCGAAGGCTTTCCTTGATGTTCTCGAATAATTTTGACACCGAAATTACTGAAGAGACGCGTAACGGGGCCGGAACGGGCCTGTTACATCTCTTATATTTTTAAATGGAAATTTTTGGACTTAATTATACGGGGTGCAAGTAAATTATCCTTTTCTAATATCCTTTGGTCAAAGATAGTCTGCCCCGAGGTCTCGCAACTGGAGACCTCTCCAAAATTTCAGTTCAGCCTTAGTTCGGCCTATTGCAGAAGCGGTAGCAGGACGCATTCGCCGCTTGGTACTTCTGTTATTTCGTATTTGAGGCTGGGCACTTAATGTATTTACTAGGGCTCAGCCGGATCACTCTAAGTGGTCAATGTTTCGTTTATGTATGACCCGTTGTTCACTAAGTGGTTCTTCTGAAAATTTCCAAACCGAGTCCTCCTCCAGTCCTCCTCCTATATTTTTAGGGGAAAAATGACTTTTTACCTGGGTTCGAAAATTTTGTTTGGGTGCTTACTTAACCTGAATCTCCCTTTGGCTATAACATACACACATCGACAGAAATACGATAATATAATAACATGAATGGCTATATACATCTGGTGGTGATAAATATATACTGTGCAATCGTAGGTTTGTAGTCCCTGTGTCATTGTCCCGTATTTATCCCCCTTTCTTAAGAACTCATTCCTCATCACGATAGTTGCTTTTCCACCCATTGGCGAAGGAAGCCAACATATGGCTCCGTGATCTGAGGTTCCGCGGGTGGATTGTCGCAGGGACCCGTTTCCCAAGCGTCGTTTTCCCACAGTTCAGACGGGTATTGGGGCATCGTTGATTTCCGGGAATTGGCCTTTAATGTCCTGGAATAACTGGGTAAATTCCTTAGTCCACGTGCCTGCGTCATCTTGCCCAACGTCCCAGACTCGTGGAGGTGGGGCAATGATTGCTCGCGCTCCGTCGTTCAGAAGGTAATCGAAAGGCAGATGTGGCGGCGCACACGGCGCATGGCCTTGCTTGGGGTGTCCAAAAGACGACCTTCGAATGGTTTGGACCGAAGGGCGGCCTTATATCCGCCAAGTATCACGATAGTCTCAGTTTGAGGCGTCGCAATACACGTCGCCAGGCGTATCAGGAATTGCATAGTAGCACCGTTCCAAGCGG
>JASANE010004053.1:0-53054 GCA_030248225.1 Trileptium ribeirensis | reverse complement strand
TTCATCAAAATCAGCTACAAAGATCAAATGAAGAGCGCTAAACTAAGACATTCTATCTTTTTTATTCAAAACCGGAAATGTTGAAACTTATTAACGCGAGTACTATGATGTTAAATTTGACATGTATCATGTACCATGTTACATTTAGGTGATGGTCATTATATCGTTACAAAAGAAAACCTTAGTGCCGTGGACTTATGTTTAGGGTCATTCTACGGCTCATGTAAGTCACTTAGCTTGCGATAAAAGCTTGCATTTAGTACAAATATAATGGTACATCATTCGATTCCCTTCCGCCCCTACAGTAGCCTTTTTTAGTTAAGTTACAATAAAATGTAAGTTTTAAGAAATGTAACCTTTTCATACAAAATTGCAAAATCAAGAATGAATTCAAAATTCATTCACCCTTGTGGCACCACTAACCATTCTATTTCCTGCCAAGCCATAATAATTTCCTGCCAAGCTTTTGTTGTTTCTGCTTTTAGAAAATTATACTATGTTTCACAGTACTATTGAGACGCAACAAGAGGTAGATATGTAGAATTTAAGTTCCCCCCATATAACAGAGGTGGAAAAACTTGAAAAGACCACTATACAGGGAGTTTAATTGATGTTGAGCTAGTATGAGATGCCGGCAAACGGAATATCAGAATATATATATATATGGTATTATCGGTATCCCAAGAGTGCATTAGTGTATACTAATTCAAATGCTGCACTCACGCGTCCGGATTACTATTTTTGCTGCATAAGCGTTTGCTATTGCTAAATGTTAAAAACTTTGAAATAAATGTTTACAATACTTATCAGGACACATGTCAGAACGGGTGCAAAGATCGCCGGGGGGCACCCTGTAATTTTTACAGCGGCCTTCTCATTTTATGGTGGCGGCACAGACACTTGTTCTAATATTAAAGAACTATAAAAAGCAAAGCTAAAACAAAGAGCTAGAAATATTAAAACAAAGCTGAAAATATATACGCGAAGTCGTAATTATGAAATAACAGAAACGGCTTAAATTATAGAAATATCACTTCACATAATACCCCCCCAAAACTGGGGGGTCCGACCGACCCCCCCCAAAAAACTGGGGGGGGGGGGGTTCGACCGACCCCCCCCCAGAAACTGGGAGGGGGTTGCCGACCTGACGGGGTCCCACCGACCCCCCAGAAACTGGGGGGGTCATGGCATCTCGACCCCCCCAGAAACTGGGGGGGGGGGTCAGGCCGAAAACGCCCGTGACATGGAACACGGGTTTATATGTGAGTGCAGGGAAGTGTCATACTCTTCCCTAATGCACTCTTGGTAGTAGTGATACTACTGCAAGCTTTTCCAGGATGATTTGGAATTTAGCATGAATTGTAATATACGAAGGAATTTATACATTTCATTATTCGAAGAAACCTCAGTACATTTTCTCACTACGTTTAAAATGTGTGTTTGATGTAGCAGAACATGAAAGCTATTGACAATACTGCATTCCGATATAATCATTTGTTTGCTCGGTTTAATTGCTTGATAATTGTATACGTAAGTCGTCCGTTATATTTTAAAATTACTTTGGGCTTCAAGGTCCTGCTTAGCCATGGATAACACAATTCGTAGCTTATCTAGATTGACGGCAAATTTTTTGAAAACGCAAAACCACGGTCACTACCTTAAATGTTGCCTTTCGTTAAGCAATTAAATTGACTCCGTATGCTGTTTGTGTTAAGCAATATATATCTGTTGTTTATGCAGCCTGCAGTCTACGTTGTTAATCCGCCATTGTCTGCAGGCAATTATAATTATATTGCCTACATCGGTTCGCACGGGTAGTAGTTAAAGTTCATACATGCAGCTATATGATGTGTATATCAAGTATACGCTGAGGATTTTGCGAAGAGTGGAATTCATTTGATTGCTTTACCCATACCAAATTCATAGTTATGTACCAAATTATTTGCCATTATATTCTTGTTATTTCAATTACTAATGTATTTTTGCAGCTGCTGCGTGTGTATACTCATTTCCGGTGCTTAACCTATGTTTTGTCGGGTTGGACGCGTGACACAATTTGGTCCTGGCGCACGCATCTTATCGTAAATGATGCATTAGGCGTTGTGCGTAATGTTTTGTTGGAACTGTCTTACTACAATTATTGAACTAATACATGTACCAAGAATAATGTAATGGAACACCATAGCTTTAGGCTATATGGGTAATGCGTTATCAGAGCTGTCCTGCTACAGTTATTGAAGTTATACAGTACCAAGAACAACGAAATGGAACGCCATAGCTGTAGGCATTGTACGTAATGTTTACTTGTTCAAGATTTATTCTTAAGTTAAGTATCGTGTGTTATTTTTAAGTTGTGTGGTTTACAGCTTTTAGATATGGACAGCATTTTGGGTGAAAGTGCATAAATACATCTTATTTACTCCATTATTTAATTTAGTCGTATGCAGTATACCGAATGATTGTAGTTCCATCAACAAGCCCAGTGGGCAAATAGTTTTCATTCAGTTTTAACTGTATTCCTGACAACAACAGTTAATGAAAATTACCTGTTATATTGATGGATACAAAATACGATAATACCTGCTATCTTCATGGGTGCGAGGTTCTCAGGCTAAACTAACTATAAATAATCAGGGATGTCATGGAAATGGAAATTGTTTCAGGACGATGGCAATTTCCATTTCCATATGGAAATTTTCTGGCATTACTTAATTCTTAAAAACTTGGCATGTTTTGGTCCGCGGTGAGCCAGATCTCACATACCTAAAGAAATATTAGGCATCCCCATTGCCTTAGGGGCCACACCCGCTGAAATAAGTTGAAAAGAATTGACGATGTATGGAGCACGAAGATGATGTAAATAAGGGTAGCACAAATTGTCACTGTGGTCCACGGGGAGTCTCTGCTCACTACCCGAACGTATTCTGGGTATCCCCATCGCCGTAGGGGCCGCGCCCGATAGCCGATGACAAGCAGCCACGGGCTCCGAGATCTGCTGCTAGATACAAACTTGTCTCTAGTTTCCAGCAAGAAATCGTAGTTTCAGATTCGAACATCTCTGATTTCCAGTCTCGAAGATACCAACCCGTCTCTTCGGATGCTAGGTACAAAAGTACAAACTGTTCCCTAGATTTAAACTATGTTACCATGATACATTGATATGCAATTATTCGACGAAAAAATGGTGTTTGAGCGCATCCCTTTAACCATCCGCTACAATTTTGGAGTAATGCGCCACATATACCAAATCTTCAGCTGTGTGCCAGAATACTTCTTTCTGTACCTATTTCTTCAGCTACAATTGAACGTATTTTCAGCGAAGCAGGAATGATTTTATCAAAGCTTCGTAAAGGAACGCTGCCCTGTGTTCTACAAGCTATGATTTACTTAAAATATTGCCAGAAACTAAACTCTTTTACAAGCAATATCGAGGTTACTTCCGATGAAATTGATGCTTATCTGAACTCCATTGACTCGGAAAATTGCTCTGCAAATGAGGATTCGGAATAGTTAACTAACAAATGCTGCCATGAGATCGGTTAGTATCATGGCAGCAGAGATTGTTTAAATCTAGGGAACGGTTTGTACCTAGCATCCGAAGAGACGGGCTGGTATCTTCGAGACTGGAAATCAGAGATGCTGTTTATATCTGAAACTTCGATTTCTTGCTGGAAACTAGAGACAAGTTTGCATCTAGCAGCAGATCTCGGAGCCCGTGGCTGCTTGTCATCGGCTATCGGGCGCGGCCTCTACGGCGATGGGGATACCCAGAATGCGTTCGGGTAGTGAGCAGAGACTCCCCGTGGACCACAGTGACAATTTGTGCTACTTTTATGTACATCATCTTCGTACTCCATACATCGTCAATTCTTTTAAACTTATTTCATAACTGAAATCTAGAATCTGATGCCGTGGAAATTTCCACGATATTATCATGAAAATGGAATGGAGATGGAAATCCAAATTCCATTTCCATGACATCCCTGTAAATAATGCAACTTGTGAATTTCGTATGAAGGATTGTTTTGCAGTATTTTAACGCATTTAGTAGGTTTTCGTTTTAATATATGCCTGTTGCCAAACATGTGACTAGAGTATACAGCAAACTGTTTTAAAAATTTATTATCGTTGGTTATATATTACGTTTTGTGTGTGTATGTTAAATCGTGTAGTAAACTAAGCACTGTTACATTAGTGAGTGGAAAAAGCAAATGATTTATTTAATGACAATACTATATGTTTACTTTTTAATTATATGCATATGTACGCTTTCTGTTGAAATCCAAATCTCGCTGGGTCTACAATTGAAATCCTTTGTGTTTGCCTTAACATCATGTAAAGGTCCGGCTTTTTCTTTAGGGTTTAATTAATGTGTTTCCCCTTTTAGTTTGCTATCTGAATATATATAAGTTTAGGGCCTTTTTGAGTATACAAAGGGTTCAAGTTCAGACTTGAATGTTTACGATAAATGAAAATCTGCAGCGTTTTGCATTAGTAAATGTACGGCGATAATATCGAGTATGTGTCAATTATTTTAAACACTCGTCAACAAAAATCTGACAGCTATTCTTTTAAGCATGTACCAAACTGACGGTGTAGCACGAACGCGTTGTTGCAGAATTTTCTAGTTCCAAATTACAGTTCTCGTATATTTCTGCCATTGAGTATGTAATAATTGTTAAAAATTCTAGAATAACAACAGTTTGTAACCTATGTACCCCACGCAGTGTCAGGCACGCCCTCGATAACACGATGTGTTAGACATTCATGTTTTTCCATAATGCTTTCCAGGTGTAGTTAGCAAAGGGTGTCGTTTTCCTATGGCGTCTTGGACACAGTTTTTCATTGTTATATTGGCCGTATGCGATGTACCTACCATCTTCTGTATGATGTTTTCTAGATACAAACGTCGAAATTTAAAAACAACTTAATGTATAATATGTAGCTGAATAAACCTCATTAGGTACAGTGTGTACAAAAAATGGTATCTAACGGTGTGAGCGATACTGTATAGAAACATTTGCCTATAAGGATGTGTTGTATAGCTTCGTAATTTTTTTACGGTATGGCCGTCACTATAACAGTCTATACAGTAGGGCCTACGACTACAGGGGGACGAAAATTGCAAACAGCATGAACATAGTAACGTGAAGAGATGCAGAAAGACAATACATTACCAAGTGTAATAAATCACAAAAATTGAGCGGAGTCATAGGGTAAGTGTTATCTTATTTATGTATGCATGTGTTTCAACTAAATATCTAATCAATATATAATAAGTGTTTTAGACACCTGATATCCGTAATTAGTAATATCTTTAATTGCGATATTTAGTTATTAATAACTATGTAGCTAATATAACTAATTACAACATGATAAAATCATACAGCTTGAAACGTCACCTATTCATGATCAGCGTCATCGAAAAGCCTCGAGCGCAAAACAGCAATTTTCGCGATAATTTTGAAATTCGTATAAATTAGCATTTACGGCCACGTTTTATACCAGCATTCAGGTAATATGTACTAGGACCAGTTCTGGCCCTAAGGGATCCCAGCTGCACCACTCTTAATTTTCAACTGTGGTGCCCGGACAACCCCGGCTTACACGATTCCCCGGTGGATTCTGGTCTGACATATAGGAACCGCTTAGCTTAGCAGGCTGCCGGCGGGTTTACCAGGGTGTTCGGCCTGACCCCTATGATGGCCCACGCGTCTAGAGGTGTGGAGGTCCCCTTGAGGGAGGTTCATCCCCTAAGCCTGCTCACAGGTAATTAGGCTGACACGTCGTTCCCTCACTTTCCGTCATTGGGTCCCGTACCCTTTACCAAACCTACTGAGGCCCTTAGCGGTAGCACCCGTTTTCGAAAATGCTCGATGAGCCGAAGGACTATTCCATAATCCCTGGGCCCTAAACGGCAGAGGTGAGGTTGTTTGATCCTAGTTCGATGTAGGGTACAGCTAGGCGTGCCATGTAGAGGGCAGCATGCCATGAAAGGACAGGGAGCCTAGGTCAAACAGTATTTAGCATACCCTAGAGGGATTCGTACATTTTTCTTGCAATGGGATGCGCCTAACTTGAATCAATCTAGTTCGCCTACTACAATGCACACGTCAAAATTTTATTCTTTGGTTTTCCCTTTTCTTTGACAAAAAACATGAAACGAAAGCATGAAAACAAATACATCACCCAACCGGGTGCACACAATAAGGCAAATACTTACATCGTACTGCGCCAAGGCCCGGCCTACACAAGATCCCTGGCTAAATATGTACACCTGTGCGAAGCCTAACAATAACAAAAATTGATTCCCTATCTTTCCTCGTAGCTTTCCTTGGATAACGAAATGCTGTCTGGTGAGCTCTTTTAGAAAGCGGACCCCTTGACCCGAAATTTTAGCAATTGATGACCCCTACTCTTGGAAGACGAAATCAACTAGTGAACTCTAGTTAAGTTCGTTTAGAACAGCAGAACCCTCGCTCAAAATTTGTAATTTAAGTCTTGGCCTTCGGTTTACCTGCACGTTGCTCATGTAAAACTCCGTCACTCCTAAAATTTTTTCCTAATTTGTCTTGCTCAATCGCAGAGGCGCGAACACAGCACTGACGGGAGCGCGAGGTATCCGACGGACACCCCAGCACCCGCAAGGGCTGCCCCAGTTCCTAGGCTTAAACGAGAAACTCGGAAAATCTGCAAAAGCCTCGGGTGGACCTCTTCCACGCGTCTGCAGGTCGACGAGTCCACCCGAGCAAAACAAGAGAAAAAACGCGAGAGAGAAGAACTTTCAAAACTCCAAAAGCCACGGCGACAACCGCCGACAAAACACGTCAAATTTCTTGCAGCTAAACCGCTCGACTGGTCCCGAAAACTCGCTGCGGCTGTCCCTTTTACATTGACTGCTGCCCCCCTTTCACTACTACTTACCCCAGAAGTGCAAAATCTTAAATTTTTGAAAATAATGATAAAGCAATAGCAATACATTACAGACGAACAAAACAACCATATGTCGACGTCGCCCTGCTTCCTACATATGCCAAATCACGAACGGGCGAACAACAACACAGTGGCCAGCAGTTACACGTGGCCGAGGCTCGCCAAGAAAACAAAACCGCCCGCTGGTCGGTGCGGTAAAATTTTAAGTGCAAAATATAACGGCGCTCAGGGCGCTGTTTTCTCATAGGGATATCGGCTCATTTTTGCCAATATCTCGGGATCTAAAAGCATTAGGAGGTCGGGGGCAAAACCGGAATCTTGCACTAGCAGACCGGATGCTGATGAAATTAAATTTTTAGTCGTATCTCCCGCGAGAGGCCCGTTAGAGGCCGAATTTAACGTACAAAACCCAAAATTTTGGTGTCCCGCTTGAGTTTAGAGGGTCCTGAGCGGACCCGTGGGGGTGAGAGGCCCCGGTTTTCAACTAATTAGTTGGGGCGGGACCCGATAAGTGTACCTCGCTCAAAAATTTGGGAACTTTTAATTATTTTATGTGACCTTTTAGGCTTAGAAAATTGGAGGTTTAAACGACTCTTCGGGGATACGTAAGTACTTAGGGGAACCAAATTTTTTGACCCGCCTGGCACCCCTAGGGAGTTCCTTATAAGGTTGAGTCACTCCCGTTCCCTCCGAAATTTGAACTTTTACCGTCCTACCGTAAAATAGTACCCTAGAAATTTTGTGTCCCGCGATATTCACTGTTGCATTTTTCCAAAGATGAAAGTACTTTGTTATCCCAAAATGATCGACTACTCTGCCCACTTTCCCCTTAAATACTTACACATATATGTATACTAAATAAGCATAAATGCACCGCAGCTACCGACAACTAATTGTAGTCCCATGGCGTGTGCGCTGGGATCAGACTCTGAGCAACCATTTTTCGTACCACCAAAATTTCCTGTTATATCCATTGGTCCCCGGCCTTTCCGAGCGCACACCCGTCCTTCACAACAGATATAATATAATATGCGAAGCATTTTACACACAAAATATCCTATCAATTCATTTTTTACGAGGATCGACCGAACACCTCTAGCCGTTATCTGTCCTTCATTTTCGGTGCCAAAATCATCCCGAGCACCTTCGGGCGGTGGAGTGTGACCTTACAAGTACAACACAAATGAAATACAATTGTTTATTTTCATAATCTATGCAATACTACACAATTATATCAATTCATATGGAGGTCACACTCCACCGGTATCCGGTCGTCCATTCCCGTCCTTCCCCACGAATATTCTGTGTTGTGTGCGTTTTACCGATTCTGTAAATTCGGGCTGTTACAATATTCGTGAGCAGCCACATAGAAAATTCCCGCGTGCATTTTTTCATTTCTGGGCACTTTGAAAATTTTAAAAAATTATTAATTAAACTATACTCGAATAGCAATAAATACCAGATTCGTAATCGGCACGGTGAGATGTAGTGAACGCAACAAAATAATAGCTTTACACTAACTAGCTTTATTCAGTGAAATAATGCATTATATACACTGCTATTTCCACTACATCAAAGTCATAAGCGCTGGATTATTTAGTCCTCCAGTGATCAATCCGACAGAAACTTTCGGAATTTATAAATTTCAACTTTCAAGAAAATTTATTATTATTATTGCGCATACACTTTCCGATTGGTTTCCTGAATGGATAGATATCACGCATATGCAATCCGAAAAATTGGTGAAAATCAATATAATGTGATGATTTCAAAGAAAAAGATTTCTGTAGAAATATGTGAACCCCACACCGCCCTCGCTCCATGTCAGCTAAAGTCAGAGTTTGAATTCTAGTTTAGCGCTGTTAAACTGCATGTGATGTGTTCTGAGCTGACGTACTAAAGAAATAGATATTTCCTGCAGAAATTCTAACAAAATGATAATCGTCGATTTAGCGCTTTTATACGTTTTCCGTTTTAGCCGTTCTGGGCTGATGTATCAACGAGAAGTCTTCTCATGCAGTTTAGTTTTATTGCTGTTCTGCAGCGACGTGGGCTATAATGCCTTTATTCCTGGATAATAGTTATCATGCGTTACCAGACCTTGTATTAACTTTAAATTTCAATTAAAGTTTAAGGAATATATTACACCGTTTCGCAGTTCATCTTCTGCAGCGAAGAAGCAAAATTAATGCTGTCCGCTAGGCAAATCTTTTAACTTCTATATATATATATACATTTCCATCGTTTGAGTGGTCTAATAGGTCCTCAAAACCTCGCTGTATAACTGGTGATAGTCGCAGCCTCTAGGGCATACGTATTGGTATTGGCATTGAAATAAATAGTACAAAAGTATATGCTGGTAAGCAGATGGGTGCATCTTTAACTGCATGACCCAAGTAACCCAGTGGGATGTTACGTTATAACGTTTGAAAAAGGAACAGCTGAGCCCCCGACTAATGCTTAGACTTAGTATATGTCTCATATAGGGACCTAAGCTTAGGCTTAGTATATCGAGGATGGCCTATATGTTATTTACGACCCTCAGGGTTACTTTGGTCGAGTACATTATTATACACAATGCTTCAGATTGAATATAATTAGCTGTTTTATAATGGTCGAAGCGAATATTTGGATCTTGTTTTTGCTGTCAGCTAGTTGATCAGAGCACACTTCTTCTCTTAACAGGTAGCAGAATAGATTCGCAAGATCCCAATAAGCAAGATATTAACTCTACGAAGCCCTTTTATAAAACTGTATCGGTGAGCTAATCGATCCTGCGTGTAAGCAGAAGAATTTCATTTGTGTAAAGAGTTTATTTGGCTTAATGTATTACCTAACTAATAACCATTAGTCCACGCTAATAACCATTAGTGTGAACAAGGTTGCACATTACTAAATAAAGCCCAGTGGTTCCAGTGGAGGAACGTCGGATCATTGATCGAAAAATGGCGTGTTACAGAACGCGATTGGGGGTGACTCATCCTTTAACACCTCCGCCGTGGGCAAATTTAGTGGGATACATGCAACATTGAGTAACATAATTGAGTCGGCGACGTTGCTAACCTCTGATTGTCGGTCCCCTTTAAGCCATATGCTCCCCCGTCCTACCTGCCGGAGTATAAGGGCGCGGAATATTTTAGCAAGCTAAACATTACACATTTTAATTACTAAAAATTTTAAAGGACATTTGGCGAAAATTGGGGCAAGGGAAAATGTTTAATTCCGCCCTGTATTGACCTTGTTCTTTCTGATCATTACTGTGTAACTTCTTGCTATTTTTCTTCGGCTAAAAGGACTAGTTTTGACGTGAAGAAATGTCAAAATTTACTATTTTAAGCAGCACATATTCAGTTCGGGTTTACGTTTGGTCTGAGTTACATCTCTTCTAGTATGGTTGACAAATGCGTTAACTGGTCCGGATGCGCCGCAAGCTCTTCAAACGTGGAGCGAATTGGCAGAAAGTGAAGGAGGCCGCCCCCACCCCATCTCTTGCGACGTTTCTGAACTGGGAAGTGTGCGTAGTTTTTTGTAGTATAACAGTGCTGCGTGTTATTTTGCTAGATCAGGCCTGCACTACATAAGGTTGCGTACATTTATCTTACCATTAATGGTACAATGTTTCTGTTTGCGCTTCGCGTCAGATTCTGCCAGTGTGGTTTATTCATCTGGTTTTGATTTGGACGGCTTGTTGGAGTATGCTCAAGAACGATCGTTCGCGATTGTATTGCCACCGCACTGTAAAATGTCCGTAGCATACTAGCCCGCTTTCCTTACCTTACCTTTTCAATGACAAGTGCGAAGCCATAACGTTTTCGATCGTCGTCGCTGCAGACATGATAGTGTTTTGTGACTAGGTAGGCCCAATATAGCATCTTTCGTTCAAATTCTTTTAAGTAAAACATAAATGCTTGAAGAACAACATGTCTAAATATAAGTCGCTCTGGAGAGCTGTGATCGATCGGTCTACAGTCCTTTGATAAGGGATATTTTAAAATCTACCGCAGTTTAATGATAACATTACTTCATATTTGTTCAGTATAGTCGTAGTAAACCACATAAAGAAAAACTATGTTGCTTTCATCATCGTCCTTTGTATACCCCTGGGCTTTGTGTAAAACTACAACCTCTAAAGGTAGGTCTGACAGGGATAGAACTTACACTTTCAGGCTGTTTTCTTTTCAATACAACGATTTGGAGAATGAGCACCCTACAGACATGTAAAGTATCAGAACCTGGCTGTGGCATAATTTCCACGGTAAACTGCGTCGCAACTAAAGGTGGAAGTCGGGTCGGGTCGGGTTGGGTTGAGGTGCGAGCCCGCGGGTGGGGTCAGCTCAAATCGGGTTGAGCCATACGACAGGAACATATAATACTCAGAAGTGCAATGCTAATGGTAAAGTTTGAAATTCTCAGCGCAACGGATTACAGATTGTTGGAAGATCTTACCAGCTGAACCACCTTAAAATCAAATGTACCCACATGTATAAATTACATAATTAATATATATTTGCAGTACGCTCAAGGGTAGTTGTGATATTGCCACACAGTCGTTTGCGTATGAACTTTCCTTCCCCATTGATAACCATGTAAAATATCGATAACAGTGCAGTGACATGAACCTTGTAAGGAGGTGTTTAATTACCTTCTGTATGCGGCTACGCCCCTCTTCCGAAACAGGCTACGATGTTACACAATTATCTGTATTCCATGTCATTAATTCCTAGTTGGATTATAAAGCAAACATTTTAGACATGGCGAGGGTTGCGAAGTGTCCGATAACTCAAAAATAGTTATTACTACCAGCGGAAAAATAGGCGGAGCGCTGAAACAACCTATGTAAATGAAGACTTCCAGTGATCTAGGCTTGTCTTGGATTTTGTAGAATATATATTATGTGTGATTTAGAAAAGAAACAAAGTCGGGTCGAGTTGACACGGTTGTCGGGTCGGGTCGGGCTGGAAAACTCGACCCGAATCGCATCTTTAGTCGCAACGCCTAGATGTGATGTAACTAATGATTCCTATTTTATTTTATTTATCTACTAGCATGAAAAAAATTGATATTCATACTCATATCTTGCCAAAACAGTGGCCCGATTTAAAAAAGGTAAGCTAATACCGAATTAACAGCGAATCATTATGGCAACTGGGCCAACTACTTTTATGCTGGTGAAAAGTTTGTCTGGAAAGTGAGATTTCTGTTCTACATATTTAGTTTTGGTCGGAGTATTTCAGAACATTGACGATATTTTAGCGAATGTGTTTGAGGGTAAAGCTTTTGATTTTGTTGAAAAGTTGAGCTTGGTCATATTTATAATACAAATATAACACACTAAAATGGATTTGATGGTAATATATATAGTGAAAGTATTTGGCGTCTTAAGGGAGCTAACGTCATACTGCTTGGAAATCGCTGATGAGCAAAAAATTGATACAGTTATCAACTAATTGTTTATGCTATCTCCCGCTATATTATGTACTATTAAAAATCAAACGTTTCTATGACGTTTTTGATCGCTAAAACGGAGTACAAGAGCACATATGACATATATGTTTAGTATAAACGGAGGGAGTGTATCTGTGTAATAAATAGTTATGAACGATTGCATTTGATTAATACAAAGCGCACACCCTGCATGAGGTATAAATTGTGTCTATACGCTAAAGCTAGTAAAACGACTCCTACTGTTTTAGTAGCAGAAAATCGACAAGTTCAAACTATATTATCCTGCTTATGACGTCACTTTCTGAACTCTGTCAGTAGTGCTATGTCGTTATACTAAACGTGACCAGACAGGTATACTGTATGAATATTTTTAATACAATAATTTTACTATAACGTCAACTCTGGTAGTACTGTAGGAAAAAGGTAATATACAGAGGTTCCACTAACGTTTGCGAAGTTTTTTAGATGCTAAACTGCATGAATTTTGCTGCTGTTGTCAATAGCTTGATATTATTACCTGGGCGGGTTTGGCTTAACTTTGTATAACCTTACGGAACTGCATATATACATATAATATTGATAGTTTCTCTATGGGCGATCTACAGAAAAATTTAAATTTTGATTAAAATATGCTGAATTTACTGCTACTACAGGCATAAGGTTGGAGATAATGCAACGTTAACAAGAGGTATAAAATGACTTTATATATACTTGAAACTTTGGTTTTATACAATTTACTTACCGCAGTATCGTGTGGTATATGGCTTCGTTTTTCACACTATTATCACTAGACACATGATATGTAACTGTTAAATATCGCCATATGATCTTTTGCTACGGCGGTATTTTGTGTCTACATGATGGCTCAAAACAGAGACTCCTCAGATCAGTTATGCACATAAAGAATAAAGTCGTGTTAATCTTGAAGCTATCACAGCCAGATATGGCCACTGAGGCAATGCTGAACTCCAAATTAGCATTGTGTTTACTATTTTTACTTAGCGAACCGAAGTTTGTATGTTCCAGAAATACGGCTACAGTGGATGGTTGACAATCCAACACGAAGCATTTGGCGGATCTCACGATGCTTTTTTAAGATATGACGATGGAAGATTTTTTCGCCGCATTCAGCCAAACTGTTGGGATTTGAACGCTCGATTAACAGATATGAATAACACACGTGTTCGAGTACAAGTTTTGTCTACTGTTCCGGTTATGTTTGCCTACTGGGTAAGTAATTTAGTGCTGTGCCTATATTTTATTTATTCTTAGATTGTACTTTTAAATAGTGGAATGGAAAAGTTTCATTGATTAAGTGTGAACAAATTATTGGTCATACTTATTATTGCTATGTATGTTTGTCGCGACGTCGGTTAAATAACAATGGAATGTGATATGTTCGCTTCTTAACATTCTTTATGACATTCTTTACATGTTTGATGTGTAAAAAATAATATGGAAAATTCTAGTGGCTTGAAATGTATGATATTTGGCCATATCCAATACAAGTACAACTAATGATATTTTTGTTTACACTGAGTGGGATCTGGTATATACACGTGAATACTGGTAGCCATGGATGTGCCGGTACGGGGTGAAATCTTGAGCCTTCTTGTAGACGATTCACCCCTGGCTGTGGGTACCCACAGTGCAGTGCATGATCTGCAGTAGATACTGTCGTAGAAACGTGTAGATGGCGTTATTTGGTGTGCGTTGTCTAAAAGATATATTTGGCGATGATCTAAAAAATTGGTGAATTCGTTTATTATAGGCGCTCGGGATGACTGTATGATTCCCTTTACTCTAAGCTTCGTGGTTCTCAAACGATTGAAATTAAAACGACAGCATTCAATGCAAGGTTTGTAGGACGTGTTGCCTTTGGTGCTATTATAAAGCTACAACATTGTTGATTTAGATGCATCAGTGTCATTAAGCAAGGGTGTAAAATGTTGTCGCAGGAAAATGAATGGTTCAGGGGAGGCGTTGTGTCGCAGGGATTAACAGTTTGATGGTTACGAAACATATGTACATGAAAAATAAAGGATAATTAACTCATAATTACTAATTTTTTCTTGGCTTAGCTGTCTTCTCCAAATAGGGAATAGGGACGGCCCAAGTATATTGAGCTGCCCAGGTTCTCCCAGCTTAACCCCCAGGTAAATTTTGGTTTTCCCGCAATTCATGGTCGCAGGTCCCTCAGGTATTTTTTCTGCAGAACTAAAAATTACCAAGTTTCTCTGATCATATATGCTAATTTTCCTATATTTTGGTTGAAAATTCCCCGAATTTTTCCACGGAAGGCTAAATATCTTTAAAAATTCTTAAATCACAGGATCAGTTGCTAAATTTCACATTTTTGATGTATTATGACATTAGATTTTTTATGGACACCTTACTTCAACTGGAGAGAACCCCAGAGGGGGAATCTCTCCACATTTGTTTTCTGTTCCCCCAGTTCGTAATTGGATGTTATAGGTATAATTTTGGGTAATTTGGAGAAGCAGCATACTAGGGTACCTTTACCTAACTTAGACGCCTTTGTTGTTGCAGTAAATGCAACTTTAAGATGCATTAAAACCAGTATGTGAAAAACAAAAAATGTTATCCGAAAATCTGATGCTCGTTTCATAGCCGTTTTCACATCATTATTTATTAATTTTATCTTTTATCCTGCGCTTAAGCCATAGATACTGATAGCGGGTGATAGCGGGGGTGTTCCTCCTGAAAACAGACTTACGAACCCACCGCGTAAAATTTTTGCTATTAACCAATGGTAATGTGTATTTTTATGTTTTATAAAATATATTTTAAAAACAGCTCGCTGCAGCACAATGGGGTCGTGAGGGAAAGAGACCTATTCCCCTGAGCATCTTCCTCCCCGACCATCTACCCGCCTAAGCCGAAGGATCTTCGACACCTACGGCCTAACCCATAATCTAAAGGTCCGGTCTCAGATCCCTGCTACGAAAACGAACACAATTTTGAAACCACCTAAAATTAGCCGAACTACAGCCAAAAACATAGTGTGTTTCCTGGTTTATACTGCTCGCGAAATTATTGTCATGCTAGAATTTTCAGCCGTAACGAACGTAAACGATACTCTACTGTTTTACAACAAAATATTTATATCACCAAGGGTGCATTATGAAAATTTTGTTGAAGAGATCTCTTGAAGATGTACACTCGGTCATACTCATGTGTAAGGGCTTGGGCGCGAAAAAATTGGAGTAGGGGACGGGAGACTGGCGGTGGGAGACACAGAATGATAGAGAAAATCTGAGTGGGGACTACCGTTCTATGGTTATGTGCATGCTGGTTACCAAAAGTTTATATATACATACATGCTTGACAAACTTGATAGATTTCTTAGGAATCGACCTGCATGTTCGTCTCAAGACATATTTCTCCACATATATGCATAATTGACATACTTTTGCTAATTTATGAAGATGACGCTAAACATATTTCTAAATATACATAATACATACATTGTTGGCAAGTTTGCTATATTTCTGGGAGGGTCACATCCGTCCGCTGTTTGTCCCCGTGCTCACGTGCTACAACTAGGTTTTTGGAGGCATCGGCTAGCCGCTAGGTTCTTTGGAAAGGTATCGACTAACACCTCGGGTTCATTGAGGGGGATGTGGCCAAACTCCTAAGAGCCCTGCAGGAAGGGGGTAAGCAATATCTTATATAGAATCTATGTGTTATTCGATAACTAGAAGAACCTAGATGGAGTGGCAAGTACCCTCCAGAGAGCTTTTTGGGGTACCTTCTGCAATCTTTGGGGGTAGGCCCAAAAACGACCACATCATCGGATAAAGGAGAGCACATGAGTATGACCGAGTTGTATATTCTACAAAATTTTCACAATGCACGTTTGATGTTACTTATAACACTTTTAGTCAAAACCTGATGATTGTTTGGATTTGTGTCGCTACCTTAATGACGATCTCGCTGAAAAAATACATCAGAACGCCGGTCGCTTTGTTGGTATAGGCACACTTCCAATGCAAGCACCGCTGCGGGCCGTTGAGGTAAATTATGCAACCAATAACTATTCCATATGTGCAAATGAATATATTTTGATATTAAAGGCAAGGTAAGAAATAATATGCGTTCAGTGAAACTGTTGTATTTGCAGCACCGTGTTTTTTATAATTGCTTTCCCGGTACAAAACACAAACAAGTTGTCTTTAGAGAAACGCATGGTCAATAAATTTTAGATTTATAAGTCGTAACAGCTGTTTAATGAAACGGTTACGACCACTGCATGATTGCACGCATACGAGTTTCACGAGCAGGACCAAGTTTTTATCTTAATGATTCGGTCAACACGGGTTGCTTAGTGCAAGCCGGATCAAACCTCAACTTCATGAGGTAGTATACTGTACAAGATTCTTGAACTGTTATAGAGTTTTACGTGTTTATTGTTTGGTAACCTAACAAAAATAGGAATAGATTTACATTATCACTGAAAATATTGCAACTTTACTTTATACCAAACATGTAGTGATCAGGATATATCTATATTGCGGCAGCTAGATTGGGCGTTTTGATCCACAATACCGGTTTGATTTTGTTACTTCTACGTATGGGCTGTACTCATGTGAAAATACTATTACTGGCGCAGTTTTAAGATGACATCAAAATTACAATTGAAAACGAGCCGTGCGCGAAGGAGGCGAGGGGGAAATATTGGAGAAAACTTGGTAAAAACTACTTGCAGAAATTAGCAAAAATTTGGGAAAATTATGAGTTCATAAACATTTCTAGAATTTACCACCCCGCCCCCGAGGACGTCCCACCCTTCGTCCGCAAGTAGCATCTACCATCTAACCCGCCAGACCAGGCCGAATTATTCTTCATTCGGTCTCGCACGGGATGTTGCAATGACATCAATCAATACTTTTAGAACGCATACGGTGCTGTATCAGACTGAAAAGTTAACCACACTACACGAACCACATAGTAAGACTAAGCCTTAAGTTCGCAATTTCCGCGGATTCTTAGATTTCGTATTGCGAAATTCCCATTTTCCCAATTTTCCACTTTCACAAATTTCCAGTATCCCACGTTCACAGATTTTAACTTTTCCAAATTATACCAGTTTCGTGAATTAGTTGAATCTCCACACATTTTCTATTTCCCGTGGGAATTCGGGAAATAGGAATTATCTTACATTCCCGTGAGAATTTTGGAAGCCCTCAGAATTAGTTTGCCCCTGAAATATATCGCCAAGTAAAAATTCCATCCGAAGTTACCTTCTTGTTAACTTGATTAAATATGCCGCCAAACTCACAAGCTAGCAACACTGGAACTAATTCTAAATCTTCGAAGTGAATTTGAGTGTTTATTTTGAGGAGTAGTTCTAGTAATTTCAAGATCCTACTATATAAATATTTGTTTTTCACAGAAAATGTTGTTTTGATATGTCTTTGTGAAAGTATACAGTGGCTCCGATTCACAATTTCATTGATGGCTATAACCTGTTGGGCAGCTATACAATGGTTTGCCGGTCATACGCAAAGGGTGAATCTGGAGTTCAGGGCCGGCTCTAGTTTGTGAGTGACCCCTTCCCCTAAAAATAACTATCGTGAGAGTGGCCCCAAAACTCTTGGGACTACCCCCAAACGATGGTATGACTAGGCTCCTCCAAACTATAGTGTGAGTAACCTCTAACACTCCCTTTGTGACGACGGCCCTCATCCATAGTATTTCATTTTCTGAAAGACATTTTATCCAAACGCTAGCTTGATCGAAGTATGATTGAAAACAATTCAGAATGTATGAGGGGTCTGGGAGAATAACGGTTGCAAAGTTGCGCAAATACTGTGCTAGTAACTGGTTCTATTCGAGGTGATTTATACTCCAGAAATTTTGTATTTTGTTAGAGGCCCTTGAATTGTGAGTGGCCACCTGTATTGGGAGGTATGGGAGCACTAACGCCGGCTGTGCTAGAGTTACACTACAAAGGTTGTCATGAACTACTTTATAAAAGGCGCTTGCTGCACTAAAGTTGTCATAACGCTTACAACAGTACTTTTTATCTCAAACTCTACTGTTCTTTTTTGGTTGTGCTTATCACTGGAAAGGTTGTCATGATCAACTTTATATGAGGCGCTTGCGGTACTAAAATTGTCATAAGACTTCCACACTACCTTTTATCTCTAATTTTAACGTTTTTCTTGGCTGTGCTTATCACTAGAAACGTCGCGATCATCAACGGTATAATGCATGTTTCACAGAAAAATGCGTGCAAAAACCGGGCAGTTTTGTCTCTAACAATCGCCTCTAAGAGACAAAAATCTCTTATGGCTGGCTGTATAATATTTTAGTTTCTTATAGGAGGTTTTTAGAAATTATTGTCTCTAATAGCTAATTGCAAGAGATATAAATCTCTTACAGATTGCTCTAAAAGACTTTTGTCTTTTGTGACTAGCTATAAGAAACTTTTGTCTCTTACAGACAATTGTAAAAGACAAAAGTCTCTGAAAACTGTCCATAAGAGACTTGAATATCTTACAGACAACTGTAACAGATTTTAGTTTGTTATGCAATGTTGCTACAGACCAAAATCTCTTGCAAGCAATAGCATAAGATACGAAGACTAACGGATAGCTGCAAGAGACATTTGTCTCTTAGAGATAGCTGCAAGAGACAAACGTTTCTTGCAGCCACCTAAAGGCGACACAGGTGTGCTCCAGATAAATGTAACAAATTTTAGTCTGCGTATGATTGCTTTTAGGAACTATTGCTTCTTTCAGTTATGTATACAAGTATCCTCTTAGAGGCGATTGTTAGAGACAAAACTGTCCGGTTTGTGCACGCATTTTTCTGTGAAACCTGCATAAGGCCCAGGCGATCGTTATACTAAAATTGCAATAACACTTCGGCCACTACTTTTATCTCTCTTTAACGTTTTTCTTGGTTGTGATTATCACAAGCAAGGTTGTCCTGATCAAGTTTATAAGAGGCGCTTGCTGTACTAAAATTGTCATAACGCTTCCAACACTACTTTTTAACTCTAACTCTAATGTTTTTGGTTGTGCGTATGATTGAATAGGTAGTCACGATCAACGTTATAACAGGCGCTCGTGGTATTAATATTAAAATTGTCATAACACTTCCACACTACTTTTTATATCTAACTCTAGCGTTTTTATGGTTGTGTTTATCAATAGAAAGGTCGTCATGATCAACTTTATAAGAGGCGGTCGCTGTACTAAAATTGTCATAAACACTTCCAACACTACTTTTTATGTCTAACTGTAACGTTTTTATTCGTTGGGGTTGTTACAGGAAATGCTGTCATGATAAACTTTCTAAGAGGTGGTCGCACTACTGAAATTGTCATAACACCTCCAACATTACTTTTTATCTCTAATTCTAACGTTTTTCTTAGTTGTGCTTATCATTTGCAAGTGCGTCACGATCGATTTTCTAAGAGGTGCTTGCTATAGTAAAATTGTCAGAACACTTCCGCGCTACTTTTTATTATCAAACTCTAGCGTTTTCATGGTTGTGTTTATCAATAGAAAGCGTCATGATCAACCTTTTAAGTGGTAATCGCTGTACTAAAATTGTCAACACTTTCAACACTACTTTTTATATCTAACTGTAACGTTTTGCCTGGTTGTGCTTATCACGATAAAAGAACATAAACTAATAATTTATTGCTTCCGCATCTGCTTGAATCAGCAATACATTCACTGATGCATTTGCTTAAGAGGTAAAATTACAAGCATTTGTCTGGTCCATGGGTTTTTAATATTTATAGCCACCTTTGAATCCTACAAATTGCCACGGTTACATGAACCTTTAAGTGTTTACTGCATGTCAGCAAAACCGTTGTCAAGAAACGTTTATACTCCATAAGAGAAAACGTTAAAATTTATTTTTCATTAATAAATATTATTCTGCGTTATGAGATAGATAATCTTATGGATAGTATTATGCGTTGTATTGGCGGACCGACATGTAAACGCAAGGGCACTATATCCGACTGCCTCAGCGTAGCAGCTAGTTACTGGTATCTGCATTGTGATAAAACAGAAATAAACTTGAACGAATGGCGCAATTCTTGGGTGAGTCTAAATGTGATTGGTCATAACCAAGTTACAATCTACATTATGCTGATCGCACTGACGAATGTCGATGGTCCTTCAACGTTCTCTTTGATACATCAGAATTGTGGCAAATATTCAGGAATATCAACCAACAATTCAATAGATTTTTACATTTCATAAATATTGCTAAGCGATAAGAAACGTGCTGCGCAGGTCATGCTTCTGGTACTGGGTAAGTTAATGTTGTAGTGGTAGTAGTACTTCCTTAACATATAAGATCCTTATAGAAATGCAAGTACGTCATAAGCGATCGTCCTTGTGTCCACAAACTGTGTAACAGAGTATGCAAATATATAGCTGATCTGCGTGTTTTGGATCATAAGTGTACTGCTCGGTACGAGTTGCACCGATATTAAGTTTTTACTCGGATCGCTTTGACAGGACTGCCTGGACTGATCATGTCGGCTATAGTTCAGGCTGTGTTCCATCTGAATGTCTTGGCTGCATCTTTCTTGTTCAGAACATTTTTATTTTAAACATATTGCTATTGATTCACGTATTGGTTTCCCAAATTTTGAAATGTGTCAGTTCTTACCCGAAACATCTATGACTAAAGGATCGTTGATCAAGCAGCATTCAGGAACTGTATTAAAGGTGGCACTATCAAGCACTGTATCACGACATATAATTTATGTCAAGCTGCTCCGCTGTCAGTAGTTGCCAAGCATGTGGTCCAGTATACAATGTTAAAGAGCACGAAAAGTGTCGGGAATAAAAATGCGGACAGCTGGTCGATTTTGAGCGCCAAATTTTCGCCGGAGTATGTGCAGCAGAAAATGGCCTGACTTAGCACTGAATTAATATAGTCGGATTTCCTATAGAACTTTGAGTTTGCCGAAACTATTGTAAATTGCGCTTCGCCGCTGGTTTTCGGATATGTTGTAGCAGTTATGCCGTCAAAGTTTCCGCACGATTTTGACGCGGACAATAAATCGCTCCCAGAAGCACACGTTGCCGTGTACTGATTTATACCATAAGGCGTTTTCGTGGTTACAACATGATGGCGTTGCTTGTATTTTGGCAAAAGCGGATCATTCGGACCTGTCGATATATTGGTTCGACAAGGACAGTCTAATTTTGCGTTTCCAAGCAGTCGGGTGGTAGTTGTAGTTGTACCGCCACCGCTCGTAACACCAGTTGTTGCAATTGTTGGTATTCCTGGCGGCCGGTATTCATAGTCGTTGTCGTTTGCGTTTGCATTTTGCCCAATGTTGCTATGAATTCGGTTCAAAAACGGAAATGGTGGCGGATTGACGCTACTAGTCACGCCTCCATGAGAATACTCCATTGGTGCCCGTCGACCTCCACAACTGCTTAGTCGAAAACCCCGTGAACACTTTTGGTGGCGTCGTTTGCGGAGTGTGCTGCCAGTACCTGCGGGAACCAGTGTTGCCCGAGAGCCGTAAATAACAGTCCCTGTCTCACTGTGCGGACTGTGTTGTTGCTTCGACGAATGGCGTTGATAAAATTGCTGATTGTCAGTCATGCGCTTCCGATGATGTGGTTTAGCTATTATGGCGGTGGATGCCACTGTGCCGGATTGATAACTGGCTAATGCAGAAGTGCTTGAAGTATAACTTTTATCAGATGCGTAATAGGCAGTTCTATTTTGAAAGATTGTGTGTTTGGTGCTACTACTACGATGGTTACCTGTTCGAGGGCTGTTGTAATGATGTTTTCCATCCGAATGATAGCTGTTGGAATGTTGATAGCAATCATGATCTTGATCCGAGTTAAGAGTCATCGGTGTTGAGTACGGGGTGGTACGTGCTTGTATATACATAAATAAATATATGAACTATACATTTATGTACGAATTATAAAATATAAATTTTTTATTTACTTATGCATAGCATATCTATTTATATTATGGCGAGTATTACACATATACCTAAATATATATTATAATACACCACTTATTAAATATAAATTGCTAGAGTTTATATATATGTTTTATTTATTAACGCATATGTTACATAAATAAGTAAACGTAAAGCTGACGCTCCTACATATAAACAAACACGTGTGGAATATTACAGATTTTGTTTACGACAAGCGCGACATATTTAACAATTTGGGGTATTATACGGAAATAGGAAACATTAATAGATAGAAACTAATTAAATATTTATCTGAATGGCTTAATGATTTCGAAATACCCTACGTAACTAATGACGTCAAATAGTGACGTGGTTTTTGCTTGACAGATGGTATATAAAGATGAACGCAACACATTCACTATCAGTCGTGTTTTATAGATTCTCAGAAAGGGTTTGTTTTAGACGACATATTGCTTTTCTAGAAAATATATGGTGTTATATATATTCAAAAGTTATACTTTGCACATGCAGTCCTACACAGAATGTGCAGGCATTGAGGTCCTCCACTGAACAGCATATTATATACTTCCAGTTTTCCCGTCATTTTTAATAGAGATAGTATAATTACATGAATGTATATTTGTGGACTTTGTATGCGAAACATGTACTAAATTTAGCTGGTATATATGTGCCAGGGCTGAACATATATAGATAACCGACCCGTGAATAAAATAGTTTTCTCTACTTGCTCCTATTGAAAAAATATCGAATTCTTTTCTACTTCCATCAAATTCTAGTGGAGACATACAAGAATTCGTGACTAAGTTTCCATTACACATACGAGTGTTAGGTGTAATATATCACACCAGTATCGCATAAGATATGATAGATGGGACAAGGTTTTGATTAATGCGAAAGAGAACACGCTTAAAGCTATAAATTTGTAGTAGTTGAAAATTGGTTTTCTGTGGTAACTTTGGGTGCTGGTTGCAACGGTAATGTTTACAATAGTGGGAAGTCGATTTTTAAATTTTTTTTGGGGGGGTGGGCGGTCTGTCAAAATTGAAAATTTGTGGTAGGAAGCTGAAAGTCGGTTTCCTGAGGTAAATTGGTACGCTGAAATCAATGAAAATGGTTATAACGTGAAAAATCACTTTTGGAATTTTTAGCAGGAGTGTGCCACCACAGCTAACCAATCAGAATGCATCTACGAGTTTGGGGTGACACACGCTCAAACTAACCAATGAAAATGCACTTAAGGTATCGTGTTGGTGGTGTGCCAAATTTTAGGGTATATAAGAGAGATGAACTCGCTATTTCTTCATTCTATCATCTTCAGTCGTGGTAAATGGTTGTCTCTCTATTATTTTAGAGCTATAATAAAGCTGCTTAGCAACAATATCTTATTAATAAATCCTTAAAAGAATGCTATTCAAGTGCGTAGTATGTAATGAATCATTTACTCGACGAGATCATATGGCGCGACATATCAAAGCAACACACTCGGATGCTCGATTAAAGTGCAATTGGTGCGATCAGACGTTTACTCGACGCGACAACCTCAATCGGCATGCGTTAAAGTTCCATGGCACAAAACCATCAGCGGAGCAACACCGTATGGCAACAGCGGAACTCCGACCTCAACAACAAACTACAAATAGTCAATGGCTTCATCAACCGACAAACAAGCGGAAAGCGGAGGATGGTAATCCGTCAGAAATGCACCATCTTTCACCACCATTCAAGTCACAGCGTGTCGAGGACGATTTGGACAATCTCATGTCAATGGCGGAGAGTATCAATCAAGCTCAATGGAACCACACGGCAACAATCATCGATCAGCAAGGATCAATAAAGCTGTATGAATGGAAGCAAGCGCTCAAAGGATTTCTCCGCAGCTATTACGTCGTCTCCGATGAAATTATCAACGACATTACAATTTTCCTCAAGCAGTCCAAGTGTATTATGCAGCAGCTGCTCCATCAGCGACGTGACCGGGGTATCAAGCTGTGGATCAGTGTCCAGTGTTTGCTCAAAAAGTTCGATGGTACACAGCTCACAGCACATTTTAACAACAAAGTGCGAACGATACTCCAAGGATCAAACATCGATGATGAATTAACGAGTGTCTTCGACGAGCTAATCAATAAACTTGATGAATTCGAGGCAAGGGGTTCCGGATGGATACTACAAAATGTGCAGCATGCGGACGTCCACGTCAGCGTCTACAAACCGATAAGCGGATCATCCTACAAAGAACTTCCACCATCGATTCGCAATAAACACGCAGTCCTCAATATCCAAAACAACGACACCAAATGCTTTCTGTGGTCGGTGGCGGCAGCGATGCATCCGGTGGACCGCAAACATCACCCGGAGCGTGTCGGCAACTATGAACAATTCGAAGCGGAGTTTGATATGAGGGGAATCACTTACCCAGTCAAACTTCAACACGTTCCTCGGTTCGAACAACAAAACGAGGTTGCTATCAATGTTTACGGTCTCGAAAATGGCGACATATACCCCCTATACATTTCGAAAACGCAGCACGACCGCTGTGTTCACCTTCTTCACTACAAAGGGCATTACAGTTTGGTACGCAGTCTCGATGCTTTATTATTCAATCAACGACGGCATCGAAACAAGAAATATTTTTGTGATAAGTGTCTCATTCCATGCTATACCAAGCAGCAGCGAAGTGATCACATGCAACGGTGTCGCAACCATCAACCATCACGGATCGAGCTACCACCACCGCATTCTACTCTTACGTTCAACAATCTACATCGGATGCAGCGGGCACCCTATGTCATTTACGCTGACTTCGAATGTTTGCTCTCGAAATTAGATATGTGCACACCGTCGGCGGCAACTTCGTTCACCAACACCTACCAGAAACATACACCGTGTGGCTATGGTATCATCGAAGTTCTTGGATGTTGCAATGACAATATAAAGATTGGCGATCCAGTTGTTTATCGCGGTAAAGACCCAGTGAAGAAATTTTTGGATAATGTAATAACACTATCGGAGGCGTATCAAGTAAACTATATGGCTCACCAGAAGGCAATTTCGATGAACGATCAAGATATTACGAATTTCAAGAATGCTGAGCTGTGCTATCTTTGCGGAAAGTTAATGAACAAGGATGATAAGGCAAAAGATCATTGTCACATTTGTGGTCGGTATCGTGGTGCGGCTCATCTAAAATGTAATATTGGTTATCGACTTTCGCGCGACGTCACCGTGATGTTCCACAATTTACGTAGATACGATGGGCATCTAATAATGCAAGAACTTGGGGTGGTGTGTAAGGAAAATGGGCTCGAATTAGAGTGTATTGCGAAAGGTATGGAGGACTACATGACGTTTTCCATCAAACGAAAGTCAAAAAAGGCAAAGCGTGGTAATATTTTCGAGCTCCAAGAAGTGAATAATATTGACGATGATGACGAACCTTGGGATAATGACAAGGAGGGGGTCGATTTCATATTGGGTAATGACGATAACGATTGTGACGAGGATGAGATTGGGTGGAAAATAAGATTTATAGACACTATGCAATTTCTCCCATCCTCACTCGAAACACTTGTAGATAATCTAAAAGAGAATGGAGTCAACCACTTCAATGCAATGAGGAATGAGTTTGGGGATAAGATTGATTTTATGATCCGCAAGGGTGTATACCCATATGAGTACATGGACAACGAAGAGCGGTTTGACGAGCAGTGTCTTCCTCCACAGTCGACATTCTATTCCACCCTTAATGGCTGTGGCATTAGCGATGAGGATTATATGCATGCGGTGTCGGTATGGCGAGAAATGGAATTACGGGATCTCGGTGACTACCATGATCTCTACCTCAAGACAGATGTTCTACTATTGTGCGACATTTTCGAGAATTTTCGATTGCTTGCATTGGAGAAATATCAACTCGACCCAGTACATTACGTCACCCTACCAAGCTTTGCATGGGATGCATGCTTAAAGCTTACCGGTGTTTCACTAGATCTTATCAGCGATGTGGATATGTATGCTTTCTTCGAAGAGGTCATTCGAGGTGGTGTATCAGTTATATCCCATCGACATGCGAAAGCTAATAACCCCTACAGCAGTGAGTATGATACTTCACTACCATGTACCTACATCATATATCTCGACGCGAACAATTTGTACGGGTGGTCAATGGTACAGAAATTACCTAGCAATAGCTTCCGATGGCTCACCCGTGAACAAATAGATCTCATTGATTGGATGGCGGTAGATGTGGATAGCGACACAGGCTTCGTTCTTGAGGTTGATCTAGAATACCCGGAACGACTTCATGACCTTCATAACGACTATCCCCTCGCACCAGAACGGCTACAAGTCACAAACGATATGTTATCATCATATTGTGCAGAAATAAAGAATTCACTCAATGTGATGAAGGGTACAGCGGAAAAACTTGTCCCAAATCTCAATAACAAGCAGCGGTACAAACTTCATATTAGAAACTTGCAACAGTATGTCAAACTAGGGATGGAGCTTAAACATATCCACCGTGTGATTGCATTCAATCAAAGCAATTGGATGGAACCATATATCAATATCAACACAGCTATGCGGAAGAATGCAAAGAGCGATTTCGAGAAGGACTTTTACAAACTCCTCAACAATGCAGTGTTTGGGAAAACAATGGAGAATGTTAGGGGATATATTGATGTTAAGTTAGTCACAGAAGAGAAGAAATTCACGAAATTGGTTTCAAATCCCCGGTATTCCATGTCAGCTATATTCACCCAAGATCTCGTCGCGGTGAAAATGCATCGAAAAACAGTGAAACTTTGTAAACCCATCTACATTGGCTTCACCGTGCTTGATCTATCAAAATCGCTAATGTATGACTTCCATTATAACCATATGAAATCAACATATGGTAGTCGGTGCAAGCTTCTCTTTACAGATACGGACTCATTGTGTTATGTTGTCGAAACTAACGATATCTACAAAGATATTTTCAACAACATCGACGCATTTGATACCAGTAACTACCCCACGACTCACCAGCTCTTCTCTAGCACCAACTCCAAGGTATTGGGAAAGATGAAAGACGAAACAGCGGGAGCATTGATTGAAGAATTTGTGGGTCTTAGGTCAAAGATGTACAGCATCAAGTGTGGTGGTGTGGAGAAAAAGAGAGCGAAAGGAATTAAGAAATGTGTTGTAAAGAAGACAATAAAGCATGATGACTATGTTAACACTTTATTTACAGGAACCAGTTGTCGGCACAAAATGAATATTATTCGATCAAATAAACATGAATTAGGAACAGTTACACAGAATAAGACAAGCTTGTCCGCTTACGACGATAAACGATACATTCTAAACGATGGTGTGACTTCTTATGCATATGGACACTATAGTATTAGTGATGATCAATTTCTATCTTTGCTTATTGATATGTGTAATGAACAATATCATAACAGCAGCTATATATTTGTAGCTATATTGTAATGTCTATCATATGTTTACATATACAGGTATTGCATTTCGTTATGTGTAATGAACAATATCATAACAGCTATTAATGTACAGTTACTATACAGTTGAACAGTCATTGTCGTATATATTTGTATGCTTTACTGTGTAATATGTCCGTATTCATTATGTTTACATTTAGTCACTTATTGAATAAAGAAATGAACGGTACGTTGTCTTCAGTGATTTGCACTGAGCTGATAGAGACCACCTGCGCACTGGAAGGTGTTAAACATGCAGGAATGTCTTAAAAGCTACTACTGTTTTATAACATTCAGTTGCAATGGATAAGCTTAAATCTATTTATTACGACCCCACTAACGTTGCTGGATTCTCTACTGCACCTAGACTATACATTGAGGCGAGAAAGCGTGGAGTTGATGTTAAATTAAGAGAAGTACGGGATTGGTTACGAGCACAAGAAACTTATACTCTCCATAAACCGCGTAGGCTTAGATTTAAACGGCGACGCACAGTTGTGAAAGGTATAGGCGACCTGTATCAAGCTGACTTAGCAGACATGCAATCACTAGCAAAGCATAACGATGGGTTCAAATACTTGTTAGTAGCTATAGATTGCTTTTCAAAATATGCATGGGTTGTTCCAGTAAAAAACAAAGCAGCAAATACCATTCTACCAGCTCTCAAATCAGTGTTTGAAGAAATAAAACCCGATAACTTTCAAACTGATAACGGTAAAGAGTTTGTAAATAGTTTAGTTTATGACTACTGTAAAAGTAAAGGTATTAATGTATATACCGCAAAGAATAAAGAAACTAAGGCAAGTATGGCAGAACGATTCATACGTACTCTGAAGGGGAAAATTTACAAGTTTCTGACGGCAAATAATTCTCGGCGGTATATAGATGATTTGCAAAGTATAGTGAAAACATATAACAACACCGAAAATAGTTATGGATTTATTCCCTCCAATGTTTCGGTGGATGACGAGGATGATATACGAGAGAAGCTCTTCCCAGCTGAAGACATTGATGTTCGATATAAATTTCAACTTGGTGACGTTGTGCGCATTTCTAAAGAGCGTTTACCTTTCGAGCGTGGGTTTAATCAATTGTGGTCACGAGAAGTATTTACAGTCAATGAGCAGTTTCCTCATAACCCACCGGTATATCAAATTATTGATGCTAACAATGAAGTTATACTCGGTAAATTTTATGCGCAAGAGCTGCAGAAAGTTTATGTTACAGACGATACATATAAGATTGAAAAAATAATACGTAGACGCAAGACTAAGAAAGGGATAGAATACCTAGTCAAGTGGTTGGGGTACCCCAAATCAATGAACTCATGGGTACATGAACGCGATTTGCGACCTATTTAAGGGTACAGAACGTAGCCGTAGAGCTGCAGAACATGGGTACATGGGGATACAAAACACACCTAGATGGGTACAGAATATGAGTATACAGTGTAACCATATGAGTTCAAACATACTTGTAGGGGTACAGAATAGGGGTACAAAGCGTACCCACAGAGCTACAATGCGTACCCGTAATAGTGCATAATAGGGTTACAGGGGTTCAGTTTATTGGTACAATGTTCTTTAAAAGGGTTTATCATGTATAACCTCCGATAATCATGGATCATGTATGTATCAAATGTAGTCGTGTTTATACTTCTCGTCAGCATTTGCATAGACATAAGAAAACTTGTACAGCTCAACCGCAAAATTTACCACCGGTTTCTCACGTTGACGTTCAAAGTTGTGATACTGATAGCGTACTATTACCTTTGGAATTACCGTTCACGTGTGTAGTAAGTGGTCAAACCGGGAGTGGAAAAACTAGATGGATATATCGATTATTGAAACATGGGTTATTTGATGAAAAGATAGATAAAATTTTATACTGTTATAGCATTTTTCAGGATATTTATAGTAATATGATGAACGAGATACCAAATTTAGAACTATACGAAGGTATACCCACAGAGTTTCCCTCATCTAATGGGCACACAATCTGTGTACTGGATGACTTAATGATTGAGGCAGCAAATGATAAAAAGCTTGCAGCAGCGTTTTCTCGCATGCGTCACAACAAGCTCAGTACGATATTTGTAACCCAAAACTTGTACCATGAAGGCAAGTATATGCGAACAATCACCCGCAATGCTCAGTATATGGTGTTGTTTCCCAACTTTCGAGATCAGTCAATGATACATACCTTGGGAAGGCAAATGTGGCCTTCAAAACCAAACTTTCTATCAAGCGCATTTGAGCAAGCAACGAAAGAACCGTTTGGGTACTTGTTTCTTGATTTGAAACCAGCTACAGAGAGTGTACTAAGGGTACGACAGAATATATTCCCTGACGATGAACAGTTGTTTGTATACTCTTAAAAAGGATTTCTTCATAATATAATTCGCATTATGTCTCGAAATATTGAACGTAATTTACCAGCGTTAAAGTTTCTTGGTGGATCATCTTCTAAAGTTGTTTCAGCTGTTATCAAAGTTGCACCTCTATCTCTACTTCACGCATTTGCGGAGATTGCATATAACATAGTACTAAACACCCAAACCAAACGTAAAGGTCTTAAAAGCATTGCAAGTAAACGCATTTCGGTTTCAAGAAAGAAAAAGTTGCTTAAACCTACTGTTGTAAAGTATTTGATTAATTACTTTAATAAACATTATGGCACGTAAAATGGCGGTGGTACCAGTAAGTTGGCTGGATGTCATGAAAAATGGTGGGCTGCAGGATAAAGTACCAGTTAGAAATGAAGTAACTGTTTACGAAAGCAAAGAAAAACCAGACTTGTCGCTAATGTTTCCTAAAAATTTACGAAATAAAGCTAAATTAATGTTAAACAATATAAAAGATTTAAAGTTGAATGATAACAACCAAGTGATTTACCCAGATAAAACTGTTGGTTCCAACATATTTGATTTGGTCAAGTACTTTGTATCAGATGTTAACTTTTCACCCCCTCGACCTCTTGACTCCGACAAATTTGAAACGCTACTAGGCAGTGTACCCCTATCAGCATTTGGGAGGGGTAGAAAAAGCAGAGCTGTGGAACATAAGACTAAATGGAGAACACTTTATTCTTAAAAAGGCATCAACCAATCAAAATCGAGCATACAACTATATAAAGATGTGTATTTTCAAAAGCTGATCAGTCTTAGTTTTGCTTTCATTGAAATTGGTCGTATTTTGTTTAATCGCTCTACATCTAAAGCATTGTTACGATTTTATTAAATAGTAGCAATATATTAGCTAACATTATTAAATAGTAATATACTATTAAATAACATGGAACATACCAAATATTGTACAACAACCGACGGAACACCACTCGTCTTATTTCGTTCGGGATGGAGCGTGTTCAGCAACTTCAATGTGGGACGGATAATGGTCAATGGCGTCAAGTACAATTGTGTGGAACAATGGTACCAGAGCGAGAAGGCGCGTTTCTTCAACGACGACGACTCATATCAGGCGATAATGAAAACGTTCAAACCATCGCAGCAGAAGAAGCTGGGTCGTCAGATCAAAAACTTCGATGCGGAGAAATGGTACGAAAATGCGGCGTCAATAATGAAGATTGGACTACAGACAAAATTGGAGCAACTACCTCATGTACGAGCGGCATTGATCGGAACGGAGCAAGCAATCATAGCGGAGGCGTCGGAATGGGATCAATATTGGGGAATCGGGATCAACATTCAGGATGCAAACAGCAAGGACGTGGAGAAATGGAAAGGAAAGAACATTTTGGGTGGACTTTGGATGGAAATTCGAGACGAAGCGAAATAACTAATATGACAATAACAACGAACATTGGATGTAGTGTTGACTTGATGTACTTATCATGTGAAATTGATGATTTTGATTATGATATGCTGCGGTTTAATGGTGGTATTTGGAAATTTCAACCCAGTGGTACAGTTTTACTATTTTCAAATGGAAAAATGGTGTTGGTAGGTGTTAGATCAGAGGCAGAAGGTAGAGAAATTGTGGTTAAGGTGAAAGAAGAAATTGAGAAATTGGATTACCGATGTATTGAGGAATTGGCGATTGAGCTGAAGAATGTGGTTGGTATGTTGAGAAGTGGGTTTAAGTTGAATTTACTAAGTATTTATGAAAGTCTTAGACACCAGTACACGGTAATGTATGAAACAGAGCTTCACAACAGCATGAAATTAACCCTACGTAAGGGAGTGGCTTTGATTTTCAGTAGTGGGAATGTAGTGATAACAGGTTGTAAATGTGTAAATGATTTTTATTTGTTGTGCAATACAGTGTATAATATTCTTAAAAGGCTTCAATAAAATATTGTAATCAATCATGGAAGTTGTAGTTGTTTGTGACTTGAGCGAACCGGCTGTTGAGTTTCCAACGGCATTTTGTGCAACCAGAGTTAGAGTAATGGATGTACAGCTTCCCGATAAATATATAAACATGCTGGGAGGCACCGTTGAGTATTTTTCAAACAAGTCGTGGAAACAATTTAAGGTTGAAAAAGGATACTATACAATTGATAATCTACTCTCATACCTAAACATGTTCAGTACCAGCATTGAGTTTACTGTCAACCCATGCTGTGATATGGTTAGTGTATATTTGCTAGATAACGCAGAAATAAAATTATTTCCCGAAATTCAGGAGTTGTTTGGCTTCGAAAACCCTCATTTGAAAAATGGTAGACACGCAGGGAATAAATGTGTGGATCTCAAAGTATACAAACCTACGTTTCTTATGAGCTCATTTGTAAAAGATCGATTAGTTAATGGAAGATATAAACCATTGCTACATGTAATATCAGCACCCAAAAATACGATATCGTTAGACTTGAATAATTGTATGTTTAAAGTGCTGGGTTTTGAGGTATTAGACTGTGAATTCAAACCAGTGGAGTTTTTTCAAGGAGCAAAAATGGTCATTAGGTTACAGTTCTCATAAGTTCTTAAAAAGGATTAATGCAAGTGTTATACATCAATATGGCGCTACCTTTATGCTTCAATTCATCAAGACAACTAAGTGCAGTAGCACTCAAAAACGTTAAGAAAAATGTAAAGAAGAAAAGTCTTAAAAAGGATCGTAAGAAGAAGAAAAGCAAACATGGCAAACGAATGCGGCGTCGAAAAACTTAACTGGCAGGGGAATCAATACCCCGTTCAGCAATCGATCATCTCGACACAGCTGGTGGAAGTCGCATGTGAAACAACGTTACCAAGCATAGATACGGATGATTCGTTTCGTTTTAAAATTGGTGAAAGTGCTTTTGATTTAGTTGATATATCAGAAATTTTTGCATATATTGAATTTCAAATTATAAAGGGTGATGGCAAAGAGATTAAAGAGGCAAATCTTAAATTTACACCATGCAATATGTTTGGCTACGCACTTTTTTCTTCAGTTGAAATGAAAATTAATGGAGAACCAATAACCTTTAACCAAAAACATTACCCTTGGATGACGTATGTGCTGTACATGCTACATATGAGTGAAGAGCAAAGAAAACAATATTTAGCAGGGTGTCTCTATAAACCCGATCAGACGTACATGTTTGATGATCTACAAGATAACGAAGGCTCAGTTTATAGGAATGCGTTGACTTCAATGTCACAAAAATGTGAACTTTACTTTCCTATCATTACAGACACACAGTTAACACCGACTTATTTACCCCCGAAAAGTAGACTAGAGTTTAAATTTACTCGAAGTTCACCATCACTGATATTATTGCATGAACCAGCTAATAAACTTTTAGTTCGAATAAATGATTTTAAACTTTACATACCAAAAGCAAGGCTAACAAAACAAGCTCTGGAATATCAAGATAAAATTTTACATAGTAGTGGGGTTAAATTTCCTAGTATACGGTACAAGATTCAAACACTTTCAGTAAATAAAGGATTACAAAACGTGGATTGGACAATTTTTGAAGGATCATTAGCACGTAGAATATACATTTGGGGAATAACACAAGAGGCATATGCTGGTGCACCAAAGTCAAACTTGTTTAAGTTAAGTTTAGCAGATATGAATAGCTTTACAGTATTTATGAATGACGATAGATACCCGTGCAATATATCTCTACCGTGTAAGGCTGGTAACGACATGAGGTTATTTTATAATACATTATATGCATTAAATGGTAGAACAGAGAATTTGGGATTAACAGAAGTCGGTTTTAGACAAGGTGCAGGTTATCAGATATTTTGCATTGATTTGAGCAGAGATCACAGTAGCGATTGCAATTATCTTTCAAACCCACCAGATGGACAACTTAGACTTTCAATTGATTTTGTAGAGGAGTTGAAAAAGGCTATTGTGATTTTCGTAATGGGAGAATTTACAGCTGAATTGAACATTAACTCAAATAAAGAAGTGTTTTGGAATAAAATGTCTTAAATAGCTCTAGAAAGCAGTTGAATCAACCATGGATAACAAACGCTTTATTCTATTGTATATTGTGTTATTTGTTGTTGTGGAGACGGTTATATTGTTCATAAGTGTAAAGTGTAATACATGGAACCTCGAAAATTGTACGAAAAGTCTATGCTTCGACGATTGGACAAACGGATCAAGCGAAAAATGGGATGCGGCAAATGGTTATGATATTAACTGGATCAACCGGACATCATCAAATCTACACTTCAACGTTCGACTCAAACCACCTAAAGGTCTTAAATGGAACGCACAGATGGTTTATCTATTCGACGTATTTGAACATTTGTTTATGAACTTATCGATACCTTATCAACACGGACTTATATTGGTACGATCGGTTGGTATTTATCGAGGATATACGTTCACCAACCATTATATGGGAGCAAGATTTATGAAACATCTCGCAACGTACGATTTGGATAAAGTGATTCGTCAACGATACATTGGAATTAATATTCGTGAAGCGTATGGAACAATACGTGCGCAACGTTTATCTTCAAAAGGAAGTTGCTTATTGGCAAAACCGGGTGGATGAGTTTCGACGTCAATGTGAAGCAACAGGCGACTATATCGACGGGCGGTCGAAAGAGGAAGAAAATTTGCTCAAGGTTCAACGACGACGACAAGCAATTATCAAAGCGGTGGAATTTATAATGAAGAACGAAAACACTTTTAACCAGTCTTTGTATGAATTATCATTGTCATACCCTATGTTGTATGTTGATTATTATGATGATATTATTAAGTTGTGTTATATGTTTGATTTGAAGTAAAAAAGAAAAAACATAATGGTAGCCAATACCGTGTATACGGTGTAAAGCCATCTGATGATTCCTTTGGCAGGGATGAAATGTTTATATATACCAGTGTATTTCAATTTATTAAATCAGTTTACACTTTCATTCGTTGCGAACGGTCGCTTATGTTTCTCCACTTCAGTAAACACCTTGTACATGGTCATATCGGTCACGTTGCCAGTGGAAATTCACGTCTCATCAACGATTACAAAGCAAATATCTACGAAACGGTGTACAACGGCGATGATCACTTCAAGCGACACGATAATCGGGTGGAGCACTTCAAAACATTCAACAAAGTCATTGGTTATCGAGGATGGACGGGTGAACCAGGCTACATACTGTGTGTTGTAACAGAAGGCAATGTAGTCATAACGGCATTCGTCTACGACCATCCAGTTCATGCGCGGCGACGAAAATATCAATTGGTGCATCAATATGGTGCTTGGAATAAATGAAGATATTTATACTTTATATGTTGTGTGTATATATTATACTTCATTTGTATATGTTAATATTTATATTTTATATGTATATATTATACTTCATTTGTATTATTGTGTAATTTTGTTCAATAAAGAAAAAACGTAGCGGTAGCCTACAGCCGCCTGATGAGGCCCTTGGTACGGCCGAAACGTTTGAACTAGCAATATACATGTATGTATGCTATACATTCGTGATATAATATCCTTGGAACAAGTACCCGGCACACGCTGACACCATGGTACAACCTGCCACATACATAATTACCTATCCCAATTAGAGCCCGGCACCCAACTAATGACCCCATCAACAAAAGTAGAACTTAATGACCTCCATTAAAAACGAAAATTTTGGCTCCTCGGCTCCTCTGTGTTCGTATTCCCCCTACTATACTACTACGTATTATTTATTATTAGTTAAGAGTAGTATAAAACAAAGAGCTATAAATACGACCATGCATGATAACGTCACGAGTCAAATGAAACCTTATTTAAAACCAAACTGCAGCCTAATAATGAACATAAGGTGCTTGCATATTAGATGAGACTGACCTAATTAAATATTCTGTTTTTTGTGCATAGCTAATGAGATATCTTGGCATATGGTGTTTGCATACTTAATGAGCGTCAAGTAATTAAATATTCTGAGTTTTATGCATATTAAATGAGGTTGAGTTGACGTAACGTTTCTGTTTTGTTTTATTAAAAAGAATTAATTTTAACAGAGACACTTTAATATTTCAGCTTATCAAATCAACGAAAATTAAAGCTATATATATATATATGTGAAGTAGACATGTATACCAATACATGGCTACACACCTATATACATACATTCAACCCTCACATGACTCAACTCCCGGGAGGGCGGGAGGGGGGGGCAAAACCCTCATTTTTCATCTACTCATCGTGATAGAGGCATCTGTACTGACTATAATAGTACATATAATGAGAAATCAAAGAATCCACGTGCTTATAGTTAATTATTACATCCTATATGCGATTATGAGTTCATCTTTATGGTATTATAGTATAATGCATAATGCGAAATTTTTATGTCTTTGTCCATGTTGCATGCTTATTCTCTTTCTTTCTCTCATTTCTAGATTTCTTATCCATAGTCATGCGTAGCCTATCATTCCTTTGAGTTATGTATCTTAGTATATATTAGCGTGGATTTTAGCGTATTTCTCTTCTGATTTTTCCTATGACTATCGTTAATAATGTGCAACATATTCTAGCATATATTAGAATCTATAAAACAGAAAACGCGCAACAGCTGACATTGCTGATGTCTCAGTACGCTGATGATCTGCGAGTTCGCGAATATTGAATTGAATGAATGAATATGAGAAAATGCGAAAAAAGTTCTGGAATATATGTGCTAATAACAATCATTATAAAACATCATAAAAGCAATAGCTAGAATAGATATTGCAGATGAAGACGTACTAACATAAATGCAGATACAGTAGCAAATATGTCCACATAGGTAAACATGCGTATGTAAAGTCAATTATAAAAACTATACTAAGCTAATTAATGAGACTAAGGATACTGAGACTATTGTGAAGAATCCGAGTCAACTATCTAACGTTAGAATGGTTGACGATATAGATGTAGCGTCTTGTAGATCTGTGTGGTTCCCACACGGAAACTCATACTGAAAGTTAGTCGGGTGTGCGCGAGGTCGCGGCGACTATGTTTTGGGTGCGTTGTCGGTATTTGTTTTCGTTTTTTGCGTTATGTGTTGTGTGGTTTTTTATTTGCTGTGTTGTGTTTGTTGGTTTAGCAATGATATGTGGAGTGAATCATCGATGGTACTCCGAGGAACGGATCCTCGCGACAATCCGAACAAAGGAAGAGGAGAGAGAAAAACCGGAGGAGCGACAAGAGAAGGAAGAGAAGAAAAAAAGAGAGAGGGGAGAGGAGAGGGACGATAGGGTCGATCGTGCTGACTAGCATGTTGAAACCTGAGAAGATTACAATAAAATTTGGACCGAACATCACTATTGACCGGCTATCCGGTACCAAACTAAGACCTTTGACGTGGGACTCACTCGACAACGCTAAGGCTATCAATTTGCGGGTCGCGCAGATAGCTAAATATCAAGTACGGAGCGTGGTTAATCTCCCCGCTGTGGAATACACGGGATTCTTGCCCTACTTTCTCATCACCGTTGCTGTAGGACTGATCAGTCTAATTTATTTTATAACTAAGTGCAAGGTCCCACCTAAGTACGGACACTATATTCACCGATGGTTCCCGTGTCGTAGACGACTAATCAGGACCGATAGTAAGCCTAGGAAAGCGATTCGATGGATTAGAGCAAAATACCGAGTACCGAGTGCTCCACCTGCGGAAGACGACTTCCCTCATACAGACAGAACCTCGCCGACCGAGGTCACGGTTGGGCCTTCGGGAACGGGGCGCGTGTCCGTCGCGTCGAGCCGTGCCCCATGTCGTTCGAACAGGCTATTAACTTCACGTAACTCATCCGAGGAAGAACTTGTTTTCATCGAGGACGACGAACTATTTGTCGCTCCCACTCGTGACTCGCGCCGTGTACCTCGTCAAGGTATGTTTACTAGACAATTAAACACTATGAATGCAGGCAACACTCCATTGCTTATCAATGCAACCATACTTGGCACCCCAGACATGACTCTTGTCGACACTGAAGCCGACGTGTCGATCATGTCCCAAGCCCTAGCTGCCCGTTTAGGACTGGTTCCTCGCGACACGAACACTACCCGGATAGCATTAGCTACCCAACAAGAATTGACAATCAGCGGAGTGGTGAAAGCACCGATCACTATAGGATCGCTAAGTACGCCGTGCGACTTTCAGGTAACAACCCACACTCCGTACGAATGTATTTTGGGCACCGACTTCATGGCCCTACTACCATATGTCGCTATAAACTTCAAAGATCGCTGCTTGGACCTATCTAACGGGACTGAGAATTGCTCGGCACCTTTCGCCGACCAAGGGGATTACCGACCCCCAGTCATCAACGTAGTGACTAGGAAATACACTCAAGTGCCACCAAACACCGAGCTGTCCATCAACGCCATCCCGGAAATTACTCAACCCCCGATCGGTCAAGCTTTATTCGTACCAGACCCCTTTCTTAGGGACGTTGCTATCGCCCACTCTCTGGTACTTACTGGCCAATGTATGATCCCAATAGCACTAATGAACTTTGGGAATTTCCCTGTTGCTATACATGCCGGTCAGACAATAGGACATATTGAGATGCTTGATGACAACGAGGTCGAGTTCTTATATGACAGTAACAAGCGTTTGCTTCAACCCGACCCTTCAAGACGCACTAAGCAATGCAACAACATCGGGGTTACCCGACAACGTTGTACAAATCATAAGTGAACAAAAGAAGACAATTGACACCGAACGATCCATACAAGTTTTGAGTAAAATTGATTTCGGACAAACGACCCTTAACCCTTTTGAGCTTAAACAATTGAAAACAACCATCTCTGAAAACGCAGACATATTTAGTGTACACCCGTTCGATCTCGGAAGATGCGGTGTACACCAGCACAGAATAGTCACCGGAGACGCAAAGCCCATTAAACAGGTACCCTATCGCCTGGCACACTCCCTACGAGAACCCTTACGTGAGGAACTAAACAACATGGTAGAAGCAGGTCTAATAACGCCATCAGATTCACCTTGGAGTTCCCCCATAGTTTACGTCACCAAAAGTGACGGTACCTTGCGGTTGTGTGTCGACTTCCGTAAGCCCAATGTAGTTGCAGAACGGGACCTATACCCGCTCCCCCGTATAGACGACATATTGGGATGTCTTAGAAACACAAAATTTATGTCCAGTTTAGATCTTAATAAGGGTTTCTGGCAATTAGAACTGGACCCCGAGACCAAGGAGAAGACCTCCTTCGTCACTGTCCACGGACAATATGAATATAACGTTTTGCCGTTCGGACTGAACTCTTCACCAGGCGCCTTTCAAAGGTGCGTGTCAATCATATTAAAGGGTTTAGAATGGGAACGATGCCTCATCTACATAGGCGACATATTGTCTTTTCACCCACATTCGAACAACACCTAGCGGACTTAATTACAGTATTTGATAGGTTCCGCAAGGCGAATCTTAAGTTAAAACCTTCAAAATGCCAGTTTGGACAGAAACAATTGAAATACCTGGGACACATCATCAGCTCCGAAGGAGTCAAACCAGATCCCGAGAAAACTGCTGCGATAGACAATTACAAACGACCGGAGACTCTCAAACAGTTACAAAGTTTCCTAGGACTTGTAGGATACTATCACAAATTTATACCACATTACTCTGAAATTTGCGAACCGCTCAACGCACTCCGACGGAAGGACAGTGAATTTAAGTGGACACCGTAATGCGAGGAAGCATTCGGGAAACTGCGTAAGGCATTGGTACAAGAACCGTTACTCATATGTCTGGACTTTTCTAAACCTTTCATACTCTAAACGGACGCTTCTGGTTATGCCTTAGGGGCTGTGCTTTCGCAAAAGACCGACAAAGGGACATTGCCTATCGCCTACGCGAGCAAGTCACTTGTGGACTATCAACGCCGATATCCCGCCATAGAGACTGAAGCTCTAGCCATACGAAGGGCTGCCTTACACTTCCGACACTACCTACTTGGACACGAATTTCATGTCGAAACTGACCACAAGCCTCTCAAGGCGCTGTTTGAGAGACCGCCGCGGAATTCGCGACTAGCTCAATGGCGTAATGAACTACTGATGGAATTCGGTGGTTTCAACATCGAATACCGACCAGGTAAGGCTAATGCCAATGCTGACGGACTTTCTCGCGATCCCCGACATGACGTGGAATTTTCGTGCTCTTCGGACGAAGCTGATCAGGACGAACAGGACCATCCTCGAATGGTTGCTGTAGCTGTTAAAGAACAGGATCGTGGTAAAGGCAAAGCTCCAGCTAAACCGCCCCGTCGATTTCCCACCGAAGAAGTTTGGACACGACTTACACGACAACTCATGGGACTTCCCCCGGACGCTCCCGTCACCCTACCACCCGAGTATGTTCGGGAACGCTTCTATCGTATGTTTGGAGGACCTGGTTACGATCCTCTGCCCGACCCCACACGTTTCATCTTCTGTCAGACGTAGACGACCCATGGCCCGAAGGAGTTGAAGTACCCGGAAAACGGACGACTGCCCCAGGACCGCCAGAAGATCCACTGGTGATCCAACCCACGGACCCTCTTCAGCGCCCGAACCACCCGCCAGACCCCTGACAACCCCAGGAACCCTGACCTGCTCCGACACCGCCTGCTCCCTGGTCGGTGCGAGTTATAGCTCGACCCGCGCCACAGCTGGTACTCCTGAACCCGCTAGACCACGGTCGCTACCCGGACAAGCAATACGTAACTGAACGAAGAAGATGGACGATTGCTACTTGTGGAGCAGTTGCGTGAGGGCACACACACCATAGGTTCGAAAAGCAGCCCTACCGCAGGCCTTGAGTTCAACTTAATGTTCAGTATTGTAACAAGAGCTTGACTTATAAATTTAAAATTTGTAAAAAAAGTAAACTTTCGTGATTAAAGTTTATGTTATACAGTGTAAACTTCTCCCAAATGATCTAGGTAATAATTAATTTTGCTTATTTTTATTGACGCACTAAAATCGTGGTCCTCAGTTTGTAAATTGTATAGTGTGTCTCTTTTATTGCATTAATAATCGCTTTTTATGCATCATTTATTCAGGATCGTGCAAGTTTGACTACATAAAACATCAGTATGTTCATTATTTTTAAACTCAGTAACTAGAAACATCAGTCATATTGCGTTAGAGAATCAAATATTAGTACTAAATACTGGTGTTGTGCACCGACCGAAAAAACTGCCAGCTGGACAGTGGGCAGCGGCCATAACCCAGCAAGACCAGTTTCTCGACGGTGGTGTGCTACCAGCCAGCCTGTAGATGTGAATTTCAGCAAACGGGCAGCCCAATATTCTGGTGGGTCGAGCAGGTCGATACGTCGGCCGAGTGGGTAGCCAGACATTGCGATACACCGGTTAGGCCTAATAAATTCAAATAGGCCCGGTTTCAAATATTCTGGGTGGCCGGGTATGCCGGTATCCCGCTCGGCCTGGTAGGCCGGTATTTCGTGGGCCAATGCTGCCAGTCTTCCGGCCTCCGGTTGTATTTAACGGAATATCAAGCTGTGCTGCAACGGTCTTTAACGTAGGATTATATTTTGTTATATGCATCATTTACAATAAGATGCGTGCGCATGGTCGTAAATATGTCACCCGTTTAAATGGTCTAGCTGCTACATCACGCATACAGTCCAGCTTGACTATTTAAATTTTGAATAGCCTAGCTGGGCTATGCATTTGTCATCGAGCGTCCAGCCGGATTGTGCTTTTGTCACGAGGCGTTTAGCTGAGCCCTATAACTTAAGCCAAAGACTATTTAGTCCGCGAACATTACGTTTTACTATACATATCAAAATAATGGTCCAAAAGTGGCATACAGCTTATAACTTTAATTGTATACATTAAAACAAATATATAACTTAGAATTAGTGTGAAAATACTATAGAACAAAATGCTATTACACTATAAGCGCATTACTAAATAAAATTTCTTAGTTGAATTTTCAACAACACGCTCCGTCCGCGAACATTACGTTTTACTATACATATCTAAATAATGCTCCAAAAGTGGCATACAGCTTATAACTTTAATTGTATACATTAAAACAAATATATAACTTAGAATTAGTGTGAAAATACTATAGAACAAAATGCTATTACACTAAAAGCGCATTGCTAAATAAAATTTCTCAATTGAATTTTCAACAACACGCTCCGTTTGTCACGCAGAGCCTAGCTAAGCTCCCGGTTTGTCACATTAAGACTAGCTACGCTATAAAAATGTACCATAGTAGTCCAACTAAGCTATAGTTCACCCGAACTAGTTTAGTTGGACTCGTGACATAATTTGGCCCTGGCGCACGCATCTTATGGTAAATGATACATAAAGGTTCGCCATGACGAAACGTAACTTTTTCTCAATACACGTACATTTTAAAGCTTCTTTAACTGTCATGAATATTAGATAAGTGCGCACGCTAGTATGTATTTGCACTGAAACCAGCATTGCATTTTACCACTGTGGTCATATCGGAATACTTTAGTACGCGACTGCTGCAGTCCACCTACCAACTGAACAGGACTCAGATTAGGTAGTTCTTGTTTCAAAAAGTAAGCTGTTTTTGTAAGCTGGTAGACGTTTTAGACAAATGTTAGTTTTGTGTTGTGGCTTTATTAATTTTCGCAGAAATACAAAATTTTAACGCAAAATTGGGATAACTATGAGCAAAACTTGGGAAGACAGGAGGAAATATTTTGCTATCTCCAGAAGCCGACGGGCTCGTTTTGGGTTCCTCAAACTCGCTGTTGTAGGCTCGCCATTTTTATTATTTCGCAGCCTACCAGGTCACCTCAAGTTTCATTCCATGGTGGAAACTAAAGCGAAAAATGCAAAATTTAACTGCCGATGCTATCCATCATTGTTATGGTATTTTCAACTTGTCATCGACCAAGGGTAATTTACTTGATAAGTAAAACCAACCAGAAACGGAACAACAATTTGGGAATAGCATCAAAGACAATGAAAAAACAATAAATCTTTATCGGGCTTGTAATAAATTCAATGATAAACAGTAAAATAAGCTATTAATGCAAGAGTGCGAACCGAACCTTCGATTGCACAGCTATGATTTATACAATTTGTCATTGACGCCGCCGCAAGTGACTGAGTAGTTGGTGTTCGAATCCACTTTATCAAGGCGCTTGGTAAATTGGTGGATCTAATACTAACTGAACAATCGGTATCTAAAAATGCAGGAAAATATATAATTAATAGATAGCTTCGTATTCATCGTCTTCAATTATGGCTTCAGACCAGATTTCACCCAAATCCAAGCATTTTAAATCCACACCATTGCATTTGTTGTGGATGATAGTAAATTGCCAATAGAAACAGTGGTTAGTATCTGATGCACTGGCACAAAGTCCATTAAGAACCAAATTTTTGCTCATTTCCGCCAATCGTTGAATCTTTGTTAGCTTGTTACAGAATATATCACATGCTGGTCGGAGTATTTCGAATGCTCAACAAGTCACCGTTGTATTCCTGAAGCTTGGAGATGCGATAATACTTCTGATTGCGAAGATAATTCTGACGAAGCAAACTGTGGTAACGGTAAGTAAATAACGTTGTATGTAGTAGTGTGTCATCGTTTATTTATACGCCTTCGGTGATATAATTCATAAAAATGGTAGTTTTGTAAGGTAGGTTGGGGAGGGTTTGACAAAGGGCCCGGGCTACGCAGTATTTTGCAGAACATGCCTCAAAAATTTTTGAGAGTTTTGATCATATTTGTTGAAATTTTCCTCACGCCTTCGGCGAAAAAGCATCGCGTTGGAGACGGGACAATATGACTACGTACAGTGTACAATTTCATTGTGGCTACTCACAGTAGTTCGCAGGTATCACTTCAAATGGATATAAGATTTCAGGGCCCGTTACATTATATTTAATACCTTGAAATACCACGTTTCTGATGTATTCTAGCACTGGCATATTTTGATCTATGCAAGAAGTTACTAAACTTTTAGCTTATATACTGTGGCAATACAGTTGAATGTTTTGCTTCGTACAGACTTAGGTGGATATACGGGAGAGACAGGAGGATAAGTCACATGTTCAGGGGTACCTTGTTTCTGGAAAATTAAAGATTTTAATCGGCTGACAATATTTCGAGAGGCAATCCGATCAGTCAGCATGTATGCGTTAACAGCACTTCCATACATCACACTTGCTCATAAGGGCAAACGACGTTCCCCCTCAGATCTGGACCTTTTCTCGAGGGTCCGGCTGCCAACCTGTAGAGTTCGTCCGACCCGCCCTTCCATCTGATGGGCCTTACCGAACTCGTAGGTGCTTTTCACGGCGCTAAAATCGCTGCACCCCTCACCCCTCTGACCGCCGGACCACCCCCCGGAGGCCTAAGACCCTCTCCTCGGGACCCGGCTACCCCCACTGGGACCTCATACCTTGAACATGTGTGCATGTATATATTGACAGGTATACTTGTAATTTTTTTATGTATGCAGTTTTTTCACGTCATATGGAAATTTATATCAAGTAGGTATTTATAAACAACAGCAACAAAAGCACAAAAGCAATATTTTTATTCTATTATATCATCTTATATCCAGTTTTTTGACATTTCTTACTCAGTTTTGCGTTATTACTCTTAAATATATTTTGTTAGTTGACAAAAATATTAGGAAAAATTAGTTTTAACTAAAGTAATTTACAATAATTATTCCATATGTAATAAAGATATCAGATTTGTTATCTTTCAAAATTTGCAATATTCTTGTTGTTCGACCTATACCCTCATGGCGATTTGATGGTCATGGGTTTCAGACGCTTCTTACTCCGCTTCAAAGTATTTTCCTGGTGTAGTGCTGTTGTCTTCATGTTAGCGTGCAACACGTCACCCCATCGCTGCTTGTGGTTGTTTTTTCGGTCGTTTAACAAGAGCTTCAATTCAAGCGCGTAGGTTTGCTTCGCAAGTGTCGAAGCTGTACCACTAACGCAATTTCTTGCTGTTGCGCTCCTCGGTAGTTATTGGACCAACCCCTCAATACCTCTTTACATGACCGGTGGACGCCTGATCTAGGCTTGTGCGCAGGGTTTTTTGAAAAATTGGAAGAATCCTTGGTCATTTTTGACATACCTTAAACGTGACACGTAGGTGCCATAGGGTGTTACGGTTACCTGCAGTAAAGCTTGGACTCCCCATCCCCAGATGCCACGTTTACCCTTTACTGAAACTCTGCACTTGAGACTGAAAATTTTAGCAATTCTGAACGAAATATTTTTGTGATGCTTTTTATCGCCTCTTTGGAACTTTTAAAGAGTTTAGGAAGATTAATGTCGAAATTTGAAACCGTCACAAGCCGCGGACTGGCCACAGTCACTCCGTATATTTCTCTGCTTCGATGGTATGCCAGTATATTTCCATGGATCCTGACCAAATTGACCAACAATTTATGCTGCGGCGGGCACTTGTTTTGTACAAAGTCGGGTGTCGATGTTCTCTTAATGAAGTTGATTTTAAATTCTTGTTTTTTTCTTGAATTAAGTGTTTGATGTTTACCTAGGGTTTATAATACCAAACAGCAAATTATGTGGGTTACCTACGCACCAGAAGCGTCACCAGAAAATTTCAAGAGAGGGGAATCCAAGCATTGTAGGGTCAAATAAACATAGCGATCTGATGATTGCACGTTGAAAAACATTTTTTGCACTTAAAAGCTGGAGGGCACCAATGTCAATCTATGGGTTTGGGGACGGCCATCAGTGCCCACATCGGAGATGCCCTTTGTAGGGCAAAGCACACAGACAAGTAAGTAATTTTGTATAAATTATCGAATCTTGATCTCGACTATTGCACATTTTATGGTGTGATTTCTTTAATCTAAAATATCTAGCACAGTAATTCGTGGGTGACGCGCAAATTGCTGATTTATTTCTATAACGTAAGGCAAAAAGGACGGATCATATTGATGTTGCTGAATCATTACTATAACGTAAGTAAATAGCGACAGATCATGGTAATTTTTGGGTTCTGGAAGCGGCGCTTAAAACTTGCTTCTTAGTGCTATTAATGTCTGGTACTATTTATAGTAAGTGTTTTTCTCGCCTTAAATTTATTATATATTATTTATTAATAAAGTCAACTTAAATTTTAGTGATATTATGTTGATATTTGCGTAGCTATCTTTTCTATAATAATACGAATGTAACGCTTTATTCGGCAATATACTGTTCGAAAATTAGTTTATACCTAGGTTTATCGATGGCTCAAGGGATATATGCCGCAGACACATATAGGAACATACTGTTTTCATCCGAACGGAAACATTGGTCGCTTGGTGTTTGAGCTACATACGGACGCAAATATTTTTGTAAATAGGTAGATTGGCACCTAACTTTTCGATTGCTCAAGGTATATATGCCGCATAGACTTAAAGGAACATTCTGTTTTCATCTGTACAAGAACATTGATCGCTTGGTGTTTGAGCTACATACGGACGCAAATATTTTTGTAAATAGGTAGATTGGCACCTAATTTTTCGATTGCTCAAGGTATATATGCCGCATAGACTTAAAGGAACATTCTGTTTTCATCTGAACAAGAACATTGGTCGCTTGGTGTTTGAGCTACATACGGACGCAAATATTTTTGTAAATAGGTAGATTGGCACCTAATTTTTCGATTTCTCAAGGTATATATGCCGCATAGACTTAAAGGAACATTCTGTTTTCATCTGAACAAGAACATTGGTCGCTTGGTGTTTGAGCTACATACGGACGCAAATATTTTTGTAAATAGGTAGATTGGCACCTAATTTTTCGATTGCTCAAGGTATATATGCCGCATAGACTTAAAGGAACATTCTGTTTTCATCTGAACAAGAACATTGGTCGCTTGGTGTTTGAGCTACATACGGACGCAAATATTTTTGTAAATAGGTAGATTGGCACCTAATTTTTCGATTTCTCAAGGTATATATGCCGCATAGACTTAAAGGAACATTCTGTTTTCATCTGAACAAGAACATTGGTCGCTTGGTGTTTGAGCTACATACGGACGCAAATATTTTTGTAAATAGGTAGATTGGCACCTAATTTTTCGATTGCTCAAGGTATATATGCCGCATAGACTTAAAGGAACATTCTGTTTTCATCTGAACAAGAACATTGGTCATTTGGTGTTTGAGCTACATACGGACGCAAATATTTTTGTAAATATGTAGATTGGCACCTAATTTTTCGATTGCTCAAGGTATATATGCCGCATAGACTTAAAGGAACATTCTGTTTTCATCTGAACGGAAACATTGGTCGCTTGGTGTTTGAGCTACATACGGACGCAAATATTTTTGTAAATAGGTAGATTGGCACCTAATTTTTCGATTGCTCAAGGTATATATGCCGCATAGACCTAAAGGAACAATCTGTTTTCATCTGTACAAGAACATTGGTCGCTTGGTGTTTGAGCTACATACGCACGCAAATATTTTTGTAAATAGGTAGATTGGCACCTAATTTTTCGATTGCTCAAGGTATATATGCCGCATTGACTTAAAGGAACATTCTGTTTTCATCTGAACAAGAACATTGGTCCCTTCGTGTTTGAGCTACATACGGACGCAAATATTTTTGTAAATAGGTAGATTGGCACCTAATTTTTCGATTTCTCAAGGTATATATGCCGCATAGACTTAAAGGAACATTCTGTTTTCATCTGAACAAGAACATTGGTCGCTTGGTGTTTGAGCTACATACGGACGCAAATATTTTTGTAAATAGGTAGATTGGCACCTAATTTTTCGATTGCTCAAGGTGTATATGCCGCATAGACTTAAAGGAACATTCTGTTTTCATCTGAACAAGAACATTGGTCGCTTGGTGTTTGAGCTGCATACTGACGCAAACATTTTTGTAAATAGGTAGATTTTCTGCTCGCTGCCGCGCTGTTCTGTTTTCTCTACAAGAATTGGGCTGGTGTTTGAGCTCCTGTCAATATTTTTGAATGTATACCTAATTTTTCGATTGCTCAAGGTATATATGCCGCATAGACTTAAAAGAACATTCTGTTTTCATCTGAACAAGAACATTGGTTGCTTGGTGTTTGAGCTACCTACGGACGCAAATATTTTTGTAAATAGGTAGATTGGCACCTAATTTTTCGATTGCTCAAGGTATATATGCCGCATAGACTTAAAGGAACATTCTGTTTTCATCTGAACAAGGACATTGGTCGCTTGGTGTTTGAGCTACATACGGACGCAAATATTTTTGTAAATAGGTAGATTGGTACCTAATTTTTCGATTGCTCAAGGTATTATGCCGCATAGACTTTCTGTTTTCATCTAAACAAGAACATTGGTTGCCTGGTGTTTGAGCTACATACGACGCAAATATTTTTGTAAATAGGTAGATTGGCACCTAATTTTTCGATTGCTCAAGGTATATATGCCGCATAGACTTAAAGGAACATTCTGTTTTCATCTGAACAAGAACATTGGTCGCTTGGTGTTTGAGCTACATACGGACGCAAATATTTTTGTAAATAGGTAGATTGGCACCTAATTTTTCGAATTGCTGAGGTATATATGCCGCATAGACTTAAAGGAACATTCTGTTTTCATCTAAACAAGAACATTGGTCGCTTGGTGTTTGAGCTACATACGGACGCAAATATTTTTGTAAATAGGTAGATTGGCACCTAATTTTTCGATTGCTCAAGGTATATATGCCGCATAGACTTAAAGGAACATTCTGTTTTCATCTGAACAAGAACATTGGTCGCTTGGTGTTTGAGCTACATACGGACGCAAATATTTTTGTAAATAGGTAGATTGGCACCTAATTTTTCGATTACTCAAGGTATATATGCCGCATAGACTTAAAGGAACATTCTGTTTTCATCTAAACACAAGAAACATTGGTCGCTTGGTGTTTGAGCTACATACGGACGCAAATATTTTTGTAAATAGGTAGATTGGCACCTAATTTTTCGAATTGCTCAAGGTATATATGCCGCATAGACTTAAAGGAACATTCTGTTTTCATCTAAACAAGAACATTGGTCGCTTGGTGTTTGAGCTACATACGAACGCAAATATTTTTGTAATAGGTAGATTGGCACCTAATTTTTCGATTGCTCAAGGTATATATGCCGCATAGACTTAAAAGGAAACATTTGCTGTTCTTCATCTGAACAAGAACATTGGTCGTCTTGGTGTTCGAGCTACATACGGACGCAAATATTTTTGTTAATTGGTAGACTTGCACCTAATTTTTCTATTGCTCAAGGTATATATGCCGCATAGACTTAAAGGAACATTCTGTTTTCATCTAAACAAGAACATTGGTCGCTTGGTGTTTGAGCTACATACGGACGAAAATATTTTTGTAAATAGGTAGATTGGCACCGAATTTTCGATTGCTCAGGTATATATGCCGCATAGACTTAAAGGAAATTTGTTTCATCTGAACAAGAACATTGGTCGCTTGGTGTTTGAGCTACATAAAATCGGACGCAAATATTTTTGTAATAGGTAGATTGGCACCGGATTTTTCGATTAATCGAAGGTATATATGCCGCATAGACTTAAAGGAACATTCTGTTTTCATCTAAACAAGAACATTGGTCGCTTGGTGTTTGAGCTACATACGGACGCAAAATATTTTTGTAAATAGGTAGATTGGCACCTAATTTTCGATTGCTCAAGGGATATATGCCGCATAGACTTAAAGGAACATTCGGTTTTCTATCTGAACAAGAACATTGGTCGCTTGGTGTTTGAGCTACATACGGACGCAAATATTTTTGTAAAATAGGTAGATTGGCACCTAATTTTTTCGATTTCTCAAGGTATATATGCCGCATAGACTTAAAGGAACATTCTGTTTTCATCTGAACAAGAACATTGGTCGCTTGGTGTTTGAGCTACATACGGACGCAAATATTTTTGTAAATATGTATATTGGCACCTAATTTTTCGATTGCTCAAGGTATATATGCCGCATAGACTTAAAGGAACATTCTGTTTTCATCTGAACAAGAACATTGGTCGCTTGGTGTTTGAGCTACATACGGACGCAAATATTTTTGTAAATAGGTAGATTGGCACCTAATTTTTCGATTGCTCAAGGTATATATGCCGCATAGACTTAAAGGAACATTCTGTTTTCATCTGAACTGAAACATTGGTCGCTTGGTGTTTGAGCTACATACGGACGCAAATATTTTTGTAAATAGGTAGATTGGCACCTAATTTTTCGATTGCTCAAGGTATATATGCCGCATAGACCTAAAGGAACAATCTGTTTTCATCTGTACAAGAACATTGGTCGCTGGGTGTTTGAGCTACATACGCACGCAAATATTTTTGTAAATAGGTAGATTGGCACCTAATTTTTCGATTGCTCAAGGTATATATGCCGCATAGACTTAAAGGAACATTCTGTTTTCATCTGAACAAGAACATTGGTCCCTTCGTGTTTGAGCTACATACGGACGCAAATATTTTTGTAAATAGGTAGATTGGCACCTAATTTTTCGATTTCTCAAGGTATATATGCCGCATAGACTTAAAGGAACATTCTGTTTTCATCTGAACAAGAACATTGGTCGCTTGGTGTTTGAGCTACATACGGACGCAAATATTTTTGTAAATAGGTAGATTGGCACCTAATTTTTCGATTGCTCAAGGTATATATGCCGCATAAACTTAAAGGAACATTCTGTTTTCATCTGAACAAGAACATTGGTCGCTTGGTGTTTGAGCTGCATGCTGACGCAATTATTTTTGTAAATAGGTAGGTTGGCACCTAATTTTTCGATTGCTCAAGGTATATATGCCGCATAGACTTAAAGGAACATTCTGTTTTCATCTAACAAGAACATTGGTCGCTTGGTGTTTGAGCTACATACGGACGCAAATATTTTTGTAAATAGGTAGGTTGGCACCTAATTTTTCGATTGCTCAAGGTATATATGCCGCATAGACTTAAAGGAACATTCTGTTTTCATCTGAACAAGAACATTGGTTGCTTGGTGTTTGAGCTACCTACGGACGCAAATATTTTTGTAAATAGGTAGATTGGCACCTAATTTTTCGATTGCTCAAGGTATATATGCCGCATAGACTTAAAGGAACATTCTGTTTTCATCTGAACAAGAACATTGGTCGCTTGGTGTTTGAGCTACATACGGACGCAAATATTTTTGTAAATAGGTAGATTGGTACCTAATTTTTCGATTGCTCAAGGTATTATGCCGCATAGACTTTCTGTTTTCATCTAAACAAGAACATTGGTTGCCTGGTGTTTGAGCTACATACGGACGCAAATATTTTTGTAAATAGGTAGATTGGCACCTAATTTTTCGATTGCTCAAGGTATATATGCCGCATAGACTTAAAGGAACATTCTGTTTTCATCTGAACAAGAACATTGGTCGCTTGGTTTATGAACTACATACGTACGCACATATTTTTGTAAATAGGTAGAATGGCAACTAATTTTTCGATTGCTCAAGGTATATATGCCGCATAGACTTAAAGGAACATTCTGTTTTCATCTAAACAAGAACATTGGTCGCTTGGTGTTTGAGCTACATACGGACGCAAATATTTTTGTAAATAGGTAGATTGGCACCTAATTTTTCGATTGCTCAAGGTATATATGCCGCATAGACTTAAAGGAACATTCTGTTTTCATCTGAACAAGAACATTGGTCGCTTGGTGTTTGAGCTACATACGGACGCAAATATTTTTGTAAATAGGTAGACTGGCACCTAATTTTTCGATTGCTCAAGGTATATATGCCGCATAGACTTAAAGGAACATTCTGTTTTCATCTAAACAAGAACATTGGTCGCTTGGTGTTTGAGCTACATACGGACGCAAATATTTTTGTAAATAGGTAGATTGGCACCTAATTTTTCGATTGCTCAAGGTATATATGCCGCATAGACTTAAAGGAACATTCTGTTTTCATCTGAACAAGAACATTGGTCGCTTGGTGTTTGAGCTACATACGACGCAAATATTTTTGTAAATAGGTAGATTGGCACTAATTTTTCGATTGCTCAAGGTATATACTGCCGCATAGACTTAAAGGAACATTCTGTTTTCATCTGAACAAGAACATTGGTCGCTTGGTGTTTGAGCTACATACGGACGCAAATATTTTTGTAAATAGGTAAGATTGGCACTTAATTTTTCGATTGCTCAAGGTATATATGCCGCATAGACTTAAAGGAACATTCTGTTTTCATCTGAACAAGAACATTGGTCGCTTGGTGTTTGAGCTACATACGGACGCAAATATTTTTGTAAATAGGTAGATTGGTACCTAATTTTTCGATTGCTCAAGGTATTATGTCGCATAGACTTAAAGGAACATTCTGTTTTCATCTGAACAAGAACATTGGTTGCTTGGTGTTTGAGCTACATACGGACGCAAATATTTTTGTAAATAGGTAGATTGACACCTAATTTTTCGATTGCTCAAGGTATATATGCCGCATAGACTTAAAGGAACATTCTGTTTTCATCTAACAAGAACATTGGTCGCTTGGTGTTTGAGCTACATACGGACGCAAATATTTTTGTAAATAGGTAGATTGGCACCTAATTTTTCGATTGCTCAAGGTATATATGCCGCATAGACTTAAAGGAACATTCTGTTTTCATCTGAACAAGAACATTGGTCGCTTGGTGTTTGAGCTACATACGGACGCAAATATTTTTGTAAATAGGTAGATTGGCACCTAATTTTTCGATTGCTCAAGGTATATATGCCGCATAGACTTAAAGGAACATTCTGTTTTCATCTGAACAAGAACATTGGTCGC